>OY735255.1:2556815-2658787 GCA_963457715.1 Argyresthia albistria
TATACTAGTATGTAGGTTGTTGTTGTATGTACTAATAAATAAAATGGAGGAAAAATCTCTGAGTAGTATTGAGCTTTGACTTACGTGTAACATTTCCAAGTCAAAGCTCAATAGCTTCGAAATTTCAATAAATCTAAAATCAGCCACACTGCGATTATATCTTGATGTCTGATACGAATACTATAATCCCATTAAAATATAATAAAGAGACTAAAATGTACCTATATTAATAATTGTCAGTGCAAACACAGAATTTATTATCGCAAAACAATCTCTATCTGCGTGTAATGTGTATGTAGCATATTTTTTGGTATTATAAAACACAGAAGTACATATCAACTGTAAACCTTTCTCGGACTTAAATTTTAGGTTCATTACGATAAACCCTAAATAGATTCATTCATTAGAGTTTCCGCTTCGTATGTTTTTATACGGCGGTAGTCATAACAACGGTAACAAACAAGAACCCATGCAACACAATCTTCATACATTAAATAGAACATAAGCTCCAAACGTAATCAGAAATCAGTTTACGCTTGCCCGTTTCGTAGTCCCTTGCGTAGCAGTAGTGCTACGACGCTCGTAGGCGCGCGCCGCTTGCTACGGTTTTGCTACGCGGAATATTGAAATTCCATTTTTAAAGTTTCGTTCAAATCGGGTGTTATCCGTAAATTGGATTGAATAATGGCGCCGCCCCGTTGACTTTTATTAGAGGCAAGATTATTTGGTAAGAACACAAGCATTTCATGTAATTGTAGTGATATGATAATTACCGGGTCGAATGACGGCTGATATAAATATAGCTAGAAAATACACTGACTCACGGATTCACGTAATTTTTTTAATAACGTTCATGAAGCTTTCGAGGAATTGTACTCTATTTATAATGCTTTTTAACAATCAATAAAGTTTTAACTTTACATACTAGTTATCTATAGGTAATTTACAATTGTTTATATCGTTATGTATGGTTCATTTACCTCTGTTTACACATGCGAAAAGGACGTTGATGCCAGCACGATTGATAACAGTTCCAACTGAACAAAATGGCTGAAGCTAAATAAGTATTTATTTATCAACAAGCAACTAAAAACATTATTCTAAATACCTTCCTCTAAATTTGAAAAATAACAATATTAAGTGTCTGTATTATGCTCTCTGTGCAATAAAGTATGAAGTAAAGTATGAACTGAGTTACTAAGGGCTTTTCCTAGTTACATACAATACAAACATGCACAGCACAGCTGATTATGTAGCCACTTATCATACACCATCGATCGCGAGATAACACGGCCGCGGGGGGGGGGGGGGGGGAGGGATGTGGGGGGTATGGTGATATGACTATCGAGGGTAATGGGATTTCATGTCTTATACTATTATGTAACTACTGTTTCAAGCTCGTACGACCAAATACACAAACTGTTCATCAAATAGTGCATACAGTGTGACCTAAGGGTTCTTTGAGTTGTCAGTTGGGCATTCGTTACGCATTTTATGAAATTCTACCAACATATAAAGCTAGTGTGAAGAAACCCATATCTGTTAACTGAATTTTGTATAATAGCTGTTACTTAATATGGTTATATTCACACATCAAATATTGTCTGGTGGAAGAGGCAGCCGGGCCTTAAACACAATGTTTAAAAAAATATATGCAATTAGCGTTGCCAGGTCCTCATACCGAAAAGCCGGACAGAGCTGTGAGTTTGGCCTAACATTTGGGTCAAAAAGCCGGACATCCTGCATTTTCAACAATTTTAAATATTCGTGTAAAAAATAAATTTTTTTTGGCCTAACATTTTGGTAAAAAAGCCGGACACTGCATTTTAGGGGATTTTTTGGTATTAATGTAGAAAATTAATGAAAACCAAGCTTTTTTGATAATTTACAATAAAACTAATGCCAAATTAGTCTAAAAGTACTTTATTATTAATCAGTCTCAATAATTCTTTCCTTAATTCAAATTAAATGCAACATCGGTCTCGATGCGCGCGAATTTTGAAATCTAAAAAGCCTAACAAAAGCCGGACAGGCCGGACGACGCTTATTTTGGCCGGACATGCAATCAAAAAGCCTGACTATGTCCGGCTTAAGCCGGACGCCTGGCAACGCTATATGCAATGTATATTCGACTATAATATAGATTGGTGGACTAATACTTATTTCCACTTTAATTTTCATTGACAATGAGAGTATAATATCAATATTCGGACTGTTTATTTATGTTTGGAACAGCGGGTCGATTCTCGCGCCTTCGATATACCAATATTGACAGATTCCCATACGAAATCACTCGATATAGGTGTAGATATCGTATATCGAATGCGCGAGAATCATGCTCCTGCTTTTGTTTCGATTTGGCACTGAAATTAGATATGAAATGGTTCATTTCCCATAAGTCATTCAAAGGAGTGAAATAATCAATTACCGAGCCACCAACTTAGCTGTTCAGGTGGGAAACATTGGTACTACGGACATGTCATCCGCCAGCAAAGCGAATACATATTATAGTATGTCCGATATTATGAAGCTAAGCACAGCTAAGTTGGTGGCACTGTACAAAACGTTATTAAGGTCTGTTTAACCGATTTCAAAAAAGGAGGGGTGTTCTCAATTCGGTTGTTTATTTTTTTAAGTTTGTTACCTCTTCTTCTTCTTCTTCTTTTTATTAATAGCGTCCTAACCTCTTTTGAGGTTAATTTTGCCAGTGTCAAGTGGTCAGGTTCTCATTTGAGAACCTGGAAATTATAATGTCTTGAGATGATTTGATGACTATGATGATGATGATGATTTGTCGCTCGTTAGCACTACCCAGGGAGGACGTGAATGGCTGTGGGTTCCAAGTAATTCCTTCGGACGTGAGCGACTGCCTCCCCTTTGTTACCTCGAGAGTGCATTTATTTTAGAAATTTTAGGAATCGGTCGAGTAGTTAGATTTCTTCATGAAAAAAACTGTGAAACTTAATTTGTTTTTATCTGGATGACTTATAAACATTTTTGCCTTTCCATGACTTTGTGGTGTTCATAGTAATTGTGACGAGATGAATTCTGGTTGCTAGGATCGTATATAATTCTGGTTGCTAGGATCGTATATAATTCTGGTTGCTAGGATCGTATATAATTCTGGTTGCTAGGATCGTATATAATTCTGGTTGCTAGGATCGTATATAATTCTGGTTGCTAGGATCGTATATAATTCTGGTTGCTAGGATCGTATATAATTCTGGTTGCTAGGATCGTATATAATTCTGGTTGCTAGGATCATATATAATTCTGGTTGCTAGGATCGTATATAATTCTGGTTGCTAGGATCGTATATAATTCTGGTTGCTAGGATCGTATATAATTCTGGTTGCTAGGATCGTATATAATTCTGGTTGCTAGGATCGTATATAATTCTGGTTGCTAGGATCGTATATAATTCTGGTTGCTAGTATCGTATATAATTCTGGTTGCTAGGATCGTATATAAACTTTTATGTATTGTATAATACGGGTAAATGTCAATCAGGAGACAGATTTCGTGGGCTCGTTTTTTTGTAATAGATGACATTTTATACCGAGCAGAAGGAAGAGGGAAAGAAGCAATAGAAATAGAATTTATTTATTGAGTAAAATTTAGGAGTAGGTACACGAAAAGGTATTACTGGTTTTTACAATTCAATTTTTGCAATAGGCCTTGAAGTCGGTTTTTTATTATTTATTTGGTGAGTTATAGGATTAAAATTTGTGGCCTGGGTCCCCCCTAAACTTTCTAAATGTCAATTATTTATTATTTTACTCATGTAGCTTGAAGTTCTACTTCGATGAGTCGTTGACATTTTGTGGTTGATTGATGTCAGTTGTACGAAAAGGCATAAATTTCCACTTTAATATTTAACTGTCTCAACTCTACACACCAATCACATGCATGAAGTTGCCTTTGTGAAGGAGGTGATTCACTTTGTAAATAAGTTACAAACATTTTTTTGTTACGTTATGTTTAGTCGTGTACACAAGTTTTACCGAATCACATATTTCATCAAATTACTTTGAATCCATTGAATGTTAGGGACCACGCAAGAATTTTTACAAAATTTCTGTAAATACCAATAGCTCTTGTTGTTTTATTCGATTTCATACATTAGTCAGTCGCCACCGTTTGTCGGACCGACCCACCCCTTCGCATTGTGACGTCACCGACGCACGCGCACGCCATGTGTCCCTTCCCGCGGGGAGAGGGGATATCAATTTGATACGCGCCCGCGCAGCTGCGTGCGTCGACCCCTGCCGGCTAGACCATTCAACTCACCAAAAAACACACCCTATATTTTTGATGATTAATCCAACATGCATTGTCTAGCTCTAAACCGTTCGGATCAGTACCTCTATTTGCAGGCGTAGGGTATCTGCAGTAACACCGCATGTTCAAACGCATCTATTGTGCGCACTGCGCGCAACAGACATAATTATGCGCTTGCAACAACGTGCATATTAAATCCTAACCGGTTGGTTTAGAAAAATTGTTTAATTTTATATATGATTAATTTTATGTTATATTAAAAACCCTGTCCGTGGTAATGAGAGGGATAGTGGTTTTAAACTTTCAGAAACATCCCCTAATGTTTTAGTAGTTGTTTTAGATAGTGTAGTGGGCGCTGATAACTCGGTTACTAATGCCACCGATTTAACTTATCGTAGTACCGTAAGTATTATGGATGGATTAAACACCTAATCCTTATTGAAGGTTGAATGGGTTCATGCATATCTAATAGTGCCCTTTAGTCTCGTGTTTACTGCGGTAACGTTTCGAATAGACATGTGTTAAAAACTGAAAATGTGTCAATTAAGTTTTGCTGATTTTTTATTATTTTGCCTGCGATACATCCTTGTGTACTGCATTCATTACTTTAGCGTCACCTGGGCGGTGGATCTCTTTGATCGATCAAAGAGAGCCACCGCCCAGCTGACGCTAAAGTAATGACATGAATGCAGTATATTGAGACGAAAATTCCCTCAGCCAGATTTGGTAGCGGCTTTCAAATGGGAAAATTAATCCCGATTCGAAGCTAGCTACGAAACGGTAATTCTGTAGTCCCATCTCGTAGGCAGATTTGGTAGCTGGCTTCCAAATGGGAAATGTGCTTTCCCATCTCGAAGCCAGTTACGAAATGGGAACGACTTTCCCAGCTCGTAACCAGATTTGGAAGCTGACTTCTAAATGGGAAATCAAGTTTCCCTTTTCGTAGCAACGAGTAGCTACCAAATCTGGTGAACATTTAGGGTGACAGAGGCATACTTTTTTATTTATATATCAGTATTACATATTATAGTATCTGTGGTATTACATAGGCAACGCACGCTTAGTACAACAATCCGAAACAATTCGTTACGTTAACGTGACAGGGGAACAGCCTATTGCACTATCCAATCTTTAATTTCGTGTTTGGAAGGTGCATTACTAAGTTATTTGCATTAAGAAATAAGTTCTGGAAAAATAGTCAGTTTTAATCAATTCACAGTGTTATCGATAAACATTTAAAAAAAAACGGCCAAGTGCGAGTCGGACTCGCGCATGAAGGGTTCCGTACCATTATCTATAAAAAACCGCAAAAAAATCACGTTAGTTGTATGGAAACCCCCTTAACATTAAATTTATTTTATTTTTTAGTATTTGTTGTTATAGCGGCAACAGAAATACATCATCTGTGAAAATTTCCACTGTCTAGCTACCACGGTTCATGAGATACAGCCTGGTGACTGTCAGACAGACAGACGGACAGCGAAGTCTCAGTAATAGGGTCCCGTTTGGCACCCTTCGGGTACGGAACCCTAAAAACGATATCGGATTGAAACCAATGTCTCTACTCGGATCAAACAATCCATGTACGGCGGAGCCTAGCCTGGCGTATGCGATCGTGACAGCTGCGAAGGGCGGCCGTCATTCCGGAATATGACAGGGTCCCATGATCACATCTCTCACGGTTGTACCCTATTGTCGCGACCCTCTGTCCTGCTCCGTCACTGCGAGTTGGACAGAGAAGTGGCTATCCTCATTAATCAAGGGTAACATCCTGAGAATATTGATTCCCAAACAATGAGTTGTCGGTTTTCCCAGAGCTTGTGACGATGACATTGCGTTCGATTCGTTGTTGTAATGATTTGTCCTGTATTTTTTTCTGACTAAGTTGGTCAGAAAAGTAGTACCTACCTAGTCAAAGCCCTGCTGTGTGATTATGTAAATCTCAAAAAAGAGTTCGAATCTGAATCCGCCTCGAGTGTCTGGATTGATATTCTAAACACTCGCTTAATAATTCGAATTTACACTTGCGGTCGTAGCAGCGAGTTGAACTATATTGAACGTAAGATTTTGAAGGATACGTGTAGACGTAAGAAATGTTATTTGGAATAGGTCACTTCGACGCCCACTTCGAACTCAAACACGATTTAAAGTGTCAAACAAATTTGAAGTAAGAGTGACAGAGAAGAGACATGCTAGTTTTTGTTCGAATTTTACAGAATCGACGTACAGGACACCGTAGAAACTTACACGTACCACGAATACAATAATATTATACTAATACACGTACACACATACGAATTATTTACAGAAATCATATTCTGTGATCTGATGAAGTAATCTATTACTTACTTTATTTTCATAACTAAGAAAATAACATTAACTTTGGCGTGGTTCTGTTAGCTCTTACCAAACATATACGTATGTGGCGTAATATGTGTGTATACCGACACAGGGTATCCTAGTGTGGGGCCAGAAGCAATGTATGTGCCTGTGTGTAAATGTTTATGTTTATGTTTGGATACGAGCCCGTAATATGCATGCAATGCAACTTGTTAGTTGAAGGCAACTAGTAATATAGGAGACCACTGAATAATCGACAGGGTAACAGAACTAGAGCACTTAACCTAGGAAAATGTCCATTGATACATTTTCGAGTCGTCCATTAAAACAACTTTATACAATTAAAAGTTGATTGCGACTCCACATTAGTAGAGCTCTAACCTACGCATGCCCACTATCGCCGCCGTATGACGAAACATCAAAGGGTCATTTTGCCTTGAAACAGTGCATTTGCGACCCCAACGGTACCTACACTACAATATTTAGGAGCAAAGGTAGGGTTCAACGGCCTACGCCACGCGACACAAGGGCCCTCCCTATTCCCACCCGACATTATTAGCATTAAAAAAAAGGAGGAATAAAAATGCCGGTTTAAAGTGTGCTAAGGTCGCCCAGTTTTTTTTAGAAGGGTTCCATTGAATTTGGTATTTATAAATAGGTCGGAACTGTAGGACTTTTATTGGGTGGCAATTTGATAAGGGGTTCTCACAGTGTCGTAATCAGCGGAGTTGATTGAACATGACCTCACTTCTATTGAATGCATTTTCGTGCTATTTATCCAGAAACGAACGTTCATTTCTCGTGCATTACTTAAACCAAGCAAAACTATTCCATAAACAATGAATCATTCTAATTTTTTATAAAAAAATATTTAAGTATATTTACGTTACGTTACTATTATCTCTTCTGTGGTTAAGTACTTAATTGTCTAACGAATCAGTTTGTGTTGATCCTGTGATTTATAAATACGAGATAAATACACAAGAACCTGTCGTGTCGTAAATGAATAGGTACGCAAAAAGGTTGGCAAGAGCAAAGTTGGTATAATTTTACGTATTAAAATCTTTGAAAGTTCGTCGTATTCTCTGTGAAATCCTTCAACCGTATTTTTAGGAAAAAACCGTAACTATATGTGTTGGGTGATTGGGTTGGTTGGTGCTCGTGGATCCACTGTGACAATGATCGGTTGAGTGCTGTGAACGAACCCGTGTGACTCGGGTAGGTTCAAGGGGCTTCCCTCTTATGCCCTGCCCTGACTGTATTACCACGTGACGACCCTGACCGCTTAGCTAATATCTAGTAGAATTAGTTAATAAAGTACGAGACTACGAGACTTACAAGCAAAAACCATGGAGAACCAGAAAACAATAGAAATAAGACTTGATTGATTCATTTAATACAAGATATATTAGATACTCAAAACATAGCCAAATTAATAAAAAATATCAGTCATAAAGGGCCCAGACAATAAAAAACACACTTTTTAATTTGGAAATGTAGCCTTATTCACTTTCGTTTGAAGTGGCTCAATTCACGCAAACGTAGGGGGTCGATACGATACACCACTTTACTCACCAACTGCACCATAACAATACATACATAGCTCTGTAATTACCCTGTACTGAAGTCTACCAATATGATAAAAGCACATGTAGGTACCTAGTCAACCCCAATATGGTTGATGTAACGGAAGACAGCTAAATGTAATGACTAGTTTTCTAATAATTCACCAAGTTAAAAACTTAAAAAAACCAACTTCATGACCTATCACTTAGTCCTCCCCGCTCGGTACACAAATGTCGTCTAGATAGACCCGAAAACGAGCCTACTGAATCTGTCTCCTGACAGTGAAGACCATACGTATTACATAATATTAAACGAATATACGATCTTAACAGCCAGAATTAATCTCGCGACAATGACCATGAACACCAAAAAGACTGCATGTATAATGTCATCCAGGTAAAAATAAATTAAGCTTCACAGTTTTTTCATGTAGAAACCTAACAAAGTACTGGACCGATTCCTGATTTTCAAAAAATGGGACCAAACTATTGGGCTCCCCTTTCGAACAAAGAAATATTTTTCGAAATCGGTTCACAAATATTACCAGTTTCGATGTAACAAACTTTTGAAAGAAAAAAAAAACAGATAAAAAACATACAACCGAATTGATAACCCCCTACTTTTTTGAAGTCGGTTAAAAATAGACAGCTTTTGCTTTTCATAGTGGTTTGTCGCGGTTTTTTGTAACACGTTTTAGTCTCGGTCAATGTTGGAGTCCAAAAATATGTTTCTTTAGTACTCTGACTAAGGCTGGATTTTACCAACAAAAAGTTATACGAGAATAACTATCCCGGGGATAACTTGTATGACAAATGAGTCATTTGAAATGACAGTTCAAAATGAGGTGATCTGATCTAGGTGTCACTGGTGTCTATGAAAACTTAGAAGAAATCCGGGCTAAGATGAGTAATTATGTGTCAATTAACTATTTAATTGACTACCCACAAGCTTCTACTAAAATAAAGTAACCCAATAAACTCCACCCTTCCGCAACCCCTTGTTTAAACAACTCGGGTGTGTAAATAAATCATTTTACTGAGTAGCACCCATCGGTAGTTGGTTGTAAGCAAACATTGGATTCTTGCCGCCATTCCGCCCTTGGTCGGGGGCGGCACGGCAGGTTAATCGACAACAGTGTTTACATTCCTTCACCATGGTGAGCCGAGGCCGATCAATCAACCCGGGCCGGGATTCGCGTAAGGAATGGCATAGCAATGGCTATAGCGAGGGCGCAGAATGCCGGTTTTGGCTTGTCGAAGGCGCCGAGACGAGATTTCGTACGGGACTCACGGCCCCAGTACCGTTGCACCCAGCCGAGTTGCCCTAATATGTAGGTAATAACAGATTGTAGTCTCTAATACCCAGGAACCAAGCACGGTTACTCCAGAAGCCGTAACTGGACGAAATCATGATTGTACGAAGGAAACATGTGTAATGTGAGTTTGTCAGATGTATTTCTCGTCCTGTAGGTGTGGCCCATAACAGGAAAACCTGTAACTAACTATGCCAACGGTACGATGTTAGGAAAGTAGAGACAGTAACACCCGTTACTGCCGTGGTCGTCACCGAAACATCAATAATGTACAAATAGACAGAGACCTTTTCTGTCTATATCCGGTGATTCCTAATGTTTCGCCGTCAATAGTGGCCCCAATGTCCGTATTTAGTAACGTGTCATCGGAGCTATAAATAAAAGTGTTTAAATGGAGTTGTGTTTTGTGGTTCGAAAACTAATTTACACTATGGAATAAATACAAGATATTTACTACGATGATGTTCCCCCTTATGCAATAAATACAAGATATTTACTACGATGATGTTCCCCCTTATGCAATAAATACAAGATATTTACTACGATGATGTTACCCCCTTATGCAATTTACGGAAACCGCCTATGATGATATAATGACATATGATATAATTTGGCACTAGGTAGGTAGGTAAATAGGTAGACAGTGTTTTTAAGTTGCTACATGGAGAATTTGCTTTTAAGCGTTTAAGTTATCATAAAATAACATGCGCAATGCTAAACTGAAACTGCAGCTCTTCAATAGCATTCCTACTTGTTTAATTAACAGATATGGCTTATTAATCTTATTATTCTCTGGTGTCTCAGCGCACAGCTGTCTCCGGCGTAATATGCTGAAGTCATGAATGTCACTATCAGTCGACACAAGTGGGCTATTTCTGTACTTCGTGTGTTTCAGAACCGCACTGACTTTGTTTCAATAGACTCATGCATATGGGATGAATCACGCTGCAATTTTAGCGCCTATTGTAGAGATCTTCAAAAACCTTACCTATTTTGTAAAACACTTTGGTATGAATTAACCTGTGTAGTTTCAATCAAAACTTGTCACTTATAAAAGTGCGATCAAAGCAAAATATTTCTATTAAACTAGTATAAACACCCTATATCACATGCGCTTAGCAACAGTGTCGGACAATTCGAAGGCAGCTGCACTATCGTCATTGTTGTCGGAGCCACACAAAGCAACGTAGCGCCCTCACATTTAACTAGACTCGATATCACATAGGTAGAGCTCGTCTAAGCTGAAATGACGCGCCCCACTCCTTGGTTTTGTATGACAAGTAAACACGAAACCAAGGAATGAGGCGCGTCATTTCAGCTTAGACGAGCTCTACTGCAGGTATCTTATCTTGTAATTTCTTTATTGTACTCACATTATATAATACAGACAGCTTAAGATAGAAAGAAGATGTACAAAAGCGAGCTTATCTATAATAAGAGATTTGTTCCAGCAAACTATGTTAGGTAGGATATGGAGTTGATAGGAGTAGGGGGAAGAACTGCGTGTACATAAAGGCTCTATCTTCTGCTTATGGCTTTTTTAAAGGTTGTAACAGAAAGGGGTGTACAAGCCGAAAGAGGGTTGTTAGGGACATCATTCTAATACAACTTTCACTATGGGACCGACTTGATCAGAGCAACTTTATTTTTATTAACTCAGTACTACTCAGGCTGGTGGCACAAACACAATAAAATATTATATTTCATATCCATCAGACTGCAATAATGATGTTAACATTGAAATTGCCAGGATATAAGGCCAGATACGATGAACCCTAGACTCCATTAAAAGTTCAACGTCAACCTAGGTCAAGGTCATTGTTGACTATCTAACATAATCGGAGAATGTAAGATAGGATATCATGTACGTAAATATATTCCTGACGTCTTTATTTTATGATCCTAGCATATCAGGATTATTTGAAAATTATACCATGCCACCGTAGAACAAACATGACTTATGTGGTGCATCTGCACAATAAGTAATGAAGTCAAAGCGGATTTCACAGACCTCAAGTCAGAAAGACAAGGAATTCGGAGAAGAAAATTCCATAGACCACAGAGACCAAGAAACGAAGAACAAAATGATGCAGAGCAGTCCGTCTCCTCGCGTTCACTACGTAGCCATTATGTGTATATCTCATGATCATAAGGCACGCGGTGAATGCCAAGAGCGGACTCAAACGACGAGTTACCTCTCAAGACAAGATCAAGATATTGAATAGAAGAAGCATTTTGTTCATTTCCCAAACGGACCAACAACCACCTTGTATGGTGGGAACTCGTAAAACTATGTGATTTTGATATGAACATTTTACCCATTTATTGAAACTAAAAATAATAAATCTTGGGTGTTTTTACTAATTAAAAGCAAAGCAGCGTACTATGCCACTTCTGTGATTAATGCCAGTATTGCCACCATGATTACCAGCAGGGAACTTAGCCGATTTAATACATGTCAACAGATCGTTTTTGGTAATGTTATTGTCACCCTGCTACTATACTATAATGGCGTGTAACTTATGTTCTTGGTCATCTAATACCTGCCTACTGTAAGCTCTCCTAATCCACCATCAATACGCGCGAGCTTCAGTTCCTGCAGATAATAAATAGCAACGGATCATGGTTGAAAAAGATTACATGAAATAGCCAGGAGCCAACGATTCTTTTTCGTATTAATTCGTATTTCACTAATACTATTCTTCTCATTAATTTCGTGTTGTACCATAGTAGGTACACAAAATGTGTGCACAAAATCTAAGACCATTCCGAGCACAAAACAGTTCACAATATTACTTACTGACCTTGCGTCATGTCCATTAATCTAGTATAGTATTATAATATCTGTGGTCATGTCATAGGTCTTAGCTAGGCTTAGGCTCGGGCTCAAGTCGAGGTATAAATAAAATCAATGTTTTCCCGGACATAGCAGCTAACTCAAACGTCTTTGGGAGCTCCTATATCTCCTCTATGTGAATATGCTCTGCAATACTACACCGCAATATCTGCATGGGTTACACACATTCATAACGTAAGTAGTTCACTCACTTACCTTATGGTCCAAATAAGGAAATGATAGATCTCCAAGATCGTACAAGGATGCCACGGGCACGTTTAGCAGAGTATGCGGACTGAGATTTTAATATGTCGATAATCGTGTATAATGTGATCATGTGATCTTTGTTTACCTCATACGCGACTTAAGGATGAATAGAGTATACGTCGGCTGAGTGGATCTAATTATGTAACATAAGCTTCTTTATCATATAAATTAAGAACTGTAACGTTGCATACTGTAAAAAACTGAGAATAGAAAAACTCATACCACACTATACTCCCGACGTCTTGATTTTACGTACGACACACTTTTCAATTATGTACTGTACGTATCTATCCATTTACTGCTTACTTATGGATATGTATAGGTAAGGTAGTGCAAGCAGTAAACACTTTATTATATGAGAATAGGTAGTACCAAGTTAGCCCTTACACCCCCCCTGTCTTGCTGCGTCATATTTCTACAGCAAAACCTTTCTATCAAATTAACGTTGTACGGGGAGTGTACGGGACGCTGCTTATCTTCTTACACACAAACAAATCTCACGTATGATTTGGGGACTCGTGCCTAATCTCACGACATCTTACTACGAGGATACATATTTATAATTTCTGTTATGATAAATAAATTAAAAAAGATATGGGGATAGCGTTTGTTGGCCCTCGGCTCATCTATGAGTACATACAAACACCACATTTATACAGACAGAGAGGAGTAAACACTACACAACACTTCTTCATTTATACAGACAGAGAGGAGTAAACACTACACAACACTTCTTCATTTATACAGACAGAGAGGAGTAAACACTACACAACACTTCTTTATTTATACAGACAGAGAGGAGTAAACACTACACAACACTTCTTCTTTTAGACAGACAGAGAGGAGTAAACACTACACAACACTTCTTCATTTATACAGACAGAGAGGAGTAAACACTACACAACACTTCTTCATTTATACAGACAGAGAGGAGTAAACACTACACTTCTTCATTTTCGAGTTAATTTGTGTAACTTACTAAATTATTAATTTGTTGAACTTAATGTTTCATTCCAACATATTTCACTAATAGGCCGGTCAATATCTACATTAAAAAAAATAAACATTGCAAACGCGCATGTAACTACGATTTTTTTATATGTTGTTAGGTCCCTTGAGAGTAGTTTATACCCAATTTTGCAACCCTGAAAACCTTGTGCTGCCCCCACGGTGCTCGAAAAACTGCGAAATTTTGGCAAATATTTCAGTTTATTAAAAAATCTACCTTAACGAAGAGTTTTTCAAGTACGTTTGGTAGTACTTTAGTAAAGATAACAAAATTTGCTACAATTTTAGCGAAACCTGAGCACACTATGTCTTTTCGTTGCGAAGATACAGCAAGTCAAAGATGGGCAATTCTCCGGCAGTGCTAGGAAAACTGTGAAATTTTCGCCAACATTTTCCTTGACCCAAACGCCAACAAGGAAGACGTAGGAAATGCTGGCGAGAAGATCTTGATGAACCTCTACGGAGGAGATGTGGGGACACTGAATACTTTGCGTTACTCAGCATTTGTCAAATCGGCAGTTACGGTCAAAGTGAACCTTGCTCGCCTCCCCCCAACTACAGATGCTGCAAAATATCATTCGTGGAGGACTTACCACCAACTACAAAAATGGTTAGGGGTTGAAAAGAACCCGTGTGACTGGGGATGGGAGACCAGCGAACAAGGTCTAATGCCTGTCACAATGTGCGCAGAGCCCGCTCCTCAGACCCTGCTTAAAATGATGGCTTGCAAATGCAAGAAAGGTTGCTTAGCTTCGTGCACTTGCAGAAAGGCCGGGCTCAAGTGCTCTATCTTATGTTCCTTTTGCCACGGTCGAAATTGCAACAACGCCATCCCTATCGTTCTGGATGAGGAGGACGAGGATGAGGACAATCCAACACCATATGCCGACCCACCTTCACCTCCAGAAAACACTATCCCTCCACCCCCACTCCCCCCCACTGATCTTGACTGGTTGAGACCTGGTCCTTCCAAAAGGGCAAAAGTCTAAGTCTCTAAATTTGTATAAATTTGTAGTTTTAAATCGTTATACTGTTTTTTTGTGCTTTCTTTTTATGTTTACTTTATCTTAAATGTCAAATTTGTACTCTTTGTTCTTTATAATACATCCTACAAACATAATGTAATTGAGCACAATGTATTTATTATTTAGCAAAAACCTAATCAGTCATACTATAATATTAAAAACCGGCCAAGTGCGAGTCAGACTCGCGCACGAAGAGTTCCGTACCATCATTTATAAAAATGGAAAAGAAATCATATCTGTTGTCCAACTCGCACTTAGCCAGTTTTTAGTATTCGTTGTTATAGCAGCAATAGACATACATCATCTGTGAAAATTTAAACTGTCTAACTATCACAGTTCATGAGAAACAGCCTCCGAAACATTATCTACAAAAACCAGCAAAAAAATCACGTTTTTTGTATGGGAGCCCCCCTTAATATTTATTGTATTCTAGTTTTTAGTATTTTTGTTAAAGCGGCAACAAAAATACATCACCTGTGAAAATTTCAACTCTCTAGCTATCACGGTTTATGAGAAACAGCCTCCGAAACATTATCTACAAAAACCAGCAAAAAAATCACGTTTCTTGTATGGGAGCCCCCCTTAATATTTATTGTATTCTGGTTTTTAGTATTTTTTGTTATAGCGGCAACAGAAATACATCACCTGTGAAAATTTCAACTCTCTAGCTATCACGGTTCATGAGATACACACGCAAAAACTATTGAACGGATTTTGATTTGACATTGACAGCACAGGGTTTTCAGGGTTGCAAACTTGGGTGTTAACTACTCTCAAGGGACCTAACAACATATAACAAAATCGTAGTTACATGCGCGTTTGCAATGTTTGATGTCGATATTGACCGGCCTATAATGGTTAAAATAGTCAATTAGTCATCTGAACTACATTAATCAGAAGCTCGAATTTTATTTCTCTATAACACTGGGATTTTGGGTGCTGTTTTGCTGAAATACTGTAATGTTTTTCTAGCCTACTACAAATAGCACCATTGTAACTATTTGTACTCCTTTTTGTGACAATAAATATTATTATTATTATTATAGAAAGTGTTTTTTGATCAAAAAATGAATACCTACTCACATCACAACAAAGCGTCACGCCTTTTCCATACGGGGTGGCAGAGGCACCACGTGCCCACTTTTAGCCAGTGATTCAATAACTCCATTTTGCGAGACAGGGGGCAAGCCGATCGCCGTTGCTGGAATCCAATCTTGCATCAAAATTCTAATCTCGCATGCCTGCGGGATCGAGATCATCAATACCGCGAATCCCGTGGGTTTACGGGATTGACAAAATAATACACTTTTTTCTCTAAACAGTTAAAAAACATGAATCTGTGATGTGTAATTTGAAATGAAAGACAATAACCCATTATCTATAAAAACCGCAAAAAAATCACGTTAGTTGTATGGGAGCCCCTCTTGATATTTTTTTTTTTAGTATTTTTTGTTACAGCGGCAACAGAAATACATCATCTGTGAAAATTTCAACTGGCTAGCTACCACGGTTCATGAGATACTGCCTGGTGACAGACAGACAGACAGACGGACAGCGAAGTCTCAGTAATAGGGTCCCGTTTGGCACCCAAAGGGTACGAAACCCTAAAAAGTAAGTTAACTCATTGCGACCTCAGATCATGTGACACTTTTTGACGCGTCTACGGAAAATTCACACAAAAAGGTTTCGCTCAAATAAGGTCGAATCTAAATACATCATCTGTTATTCAACCTTCTTGCTTGCTATTAAGGAACTATGTGTAGGCTGAAAGATTGAATTCTGTGCCTAACACTCACAAGGAAAACAAAATTCCTGTTTGATTCTCGTTTGCAGCTGTTCCAAAATAGAGCAGCATATTAATTGATGTTATGCAGTCTGATGATATGAATATAATGTTTTATTGTGTTTGTACCATCAACCGCCGAGCAAAGCTCGGTTCCCAGATATTTACGTTAATGGAAATACTCATTACACTCGTCGAAGTGCTGACTAGTCGATCCTCTGCCTGCGTATGCGCAGTGTAAGGCGAAGCCAGCGAGTCGAGGTCAGCAGCAAGCGCGGGCCCCGGCCCTGGCCGAGTTGGAGCTTGCTCTACCTGTTGGATGCGATGACTTAATTACTTACATAGGGTTTTCTTTCATTTAACTGGATATTCAATTCAATATTTATCTTATCTCACAAACAATAACGAGCATACGAAATCTGTCTCCTGACAGTGAAGTCCACAAGTATTCTTACATTATATAAACGAATTATTTATCGATCCTTCTTGCCAGAATTTTTCTCGTGACAATGACTATGCCGAAACACCGAAAAGTCATTTAAAGGCTGAATGTATTATAGATAATGTAATGTCATCCAGGTAAAAACAAAAATGACTTCACAGTTTTTCTTATGTTAATCTGGACCGATTCTTGATATCCAAAAAACGGGACCAAACTATAACCTACTGACTCCCTTTCAAACAAATAAATAAAAAATTGAATTCGGTTCATAAATAATAGCCAGTTTCTAGGTAACACACATAAAAAAAATAACACACAACCGATAACCCTTAATATTATTTTCAGTATAGTTATCGCTTCAGACTAGGTGAGATGAGATGACACATCTATCTACATTAAATCGTGTTTAGCTTGCATAGTCGATAGCTTGCTCACGTTACCCAAAATACCCCAGTCAGGAAAAGGCACTGAACAGCATTTTTTGCAGGTTTGTACTTATTTAATTCTGTAAAACTACAACCCTGCTGTAGAGTCTACCAGACCTACCAATAGCAATAATACATGCCAACAACTTGTGACAATAGACTTTCCTTTTCTGTGAAAAAAGATTACATACATACTTACTAGGCGTCTGATCTACAAATAACCGGCCAAGTGCGAGTCGGACTCGCGCACGAAGGGTTCCGTACCATTATCTATAAAAAACCGCAAAAAAAAAAATATTGCGTGGGAGCCCCCGCTAAATATTAATTTAATTTTAATTTAATTATTTATTTTTTAAGTAAATAATATACTCAATATATTGTGAACATTTTAAGCGTCTACCTGCTACCATTATCAATATCGAGCAAAAATGAGCAAAAAAAATCACGTTTGTTGTATGGGAGCCCCCCTTAATATTAAATTTCTTTTGATTTTTAGTAATTTTTGTTATAGCGGCAACAGAAATACATCATCTGTTAAAATTTCAACTGTGTAGCTACCACGGTTCATGAGATACAGCCTGGTGACAGACGGACGGACGGACGGACGGACAGACAGAAAAGTCTCAGTAATAGGGTCCCGTTTGGCACCCTTCGGGTACGGAACCCCAAAAATCATCCTATACCTACATTCGAAAGGCTAGGCTAGGTTAGCTCTACATTATGTACGTATGGATGGTATTGCAGAACTAAATAAACGACTATGCCAAATGTACCTAGCACAAAGGGTGGCTGTACTAACTCTATGTAAAGCAATTGCCCTCTATCCTAAAGTCACATTGTCGCAGGCCACGTGATCCCCAATGAGAAAGAGAACACGTGCCTTAATGACCGTACACTCAACCACAACATAACTCATTAATAACTCAATATGTCGTGGTCACACCTTTATTGCCTACGACTAAGTCTCAAGATATTGTACTATAACTACACACCTCGGTGGGATGCAATAAGCTCAGAGCGTCGTAATGACGTCATCATTTGAGGTGTTTTATTATGAGTCCGTTTAGTAGGTCGCTGAGTGAGTATAGGCACTAGTAGGCAGTCACCGTAAGATTGCTTGCAGCAGATACTCAAAAGGGCTGAGCCAGCAACATGCAAAGTGTCACACAAACACTTTAAGTAAGTAACTCGTACTTTGATGATGGATGTGAAATATCATGGATATTAAGTAGGCTGCAGGCAAATATGTACGAAGACGTACGTGTCGCTAATAATGTCTCTTTAGAGATAAGCTTACCTTTGTAAATTACTTCTCTGTATTTTCTGTTTTTTGTCTTTTATGTGCAATAAATATATACGAAATATATACGAATATATCCAGTAATCTATAAGATCCGTAGAACATGCGCCATTGTTTGCACTCATTATCGGCATCTATTAGCAATTTATTAAATCCTTTGTCTACATAGCTGGTTATGCTCTACCTACTCATATGTAGTAAGTTTGTATCATGTGTTGATAAGGTAGTTGTAGAGAAAATTGGTATCTATCTAATAATCTAGAGTAGTGTGCTGCGAGTAATGTACATAAATAAATATGTAGATGCACATGTTGTTGTCATAAAGAGTGTGTGTGCTTTGTTTACCTATAGGTAGGTTTCACGCTTGAATCGTGCGAAAAACATGTAGGTAATTGTACGTCGAGTACGGGCGCAGACTTTTCTTTGTGGGCCCGGCGAGTGGTCGGAAAATGGAAGGATCTAGCTAATTAGGTGTCGGACAGAAATAGACTCGGGCGGCGGGCCCTGGGCCAGGTGACGTCACGCGGTGTGGTCTGCGCGGGGCAAGACGGGCCCCGCTGTCAGTGCCGCGCGCGCCGCCACCCGGTCCGCACGCTTCGAGAGCTCCGACAACCTCGCACCCCGCCTCCGCACCGAGCCGTGAGCCCGCGCCCGCCAGACACCCGTGAGTACCAGCCACTATAGCCCCGTCGCCCTGCCGCCCCCCGCCCGCGCCACTCGTCCCAGCTGAACCCGCGGGACCGGGCTGTTGACCCGACAACATCTGATGAAGACGATTTCACTGCACTTCCACCACCTTTCCAATCCCATTCGGTGACACATTTCTCATCCGTCAAACACAACGTGCGATGTGAGTGGTAGAGTACGATTTGCTGGGTATTCCGAAATCGGGCCCCCGTTTCTCGGTAGAGTCGGTGGAGCAACCTTGGCGCATCGTGCAATGCAGCGGGGACCTTGCGAGTCACGCGTCACGGTAACCTCGCCTCACGCCGACTTCGCGGCCCCACCGCGATCTCTCTCATCTTTGTGTTTTGCGACGTCACAAAATAAGGCGCGTTACGTTGCCGCTCTCGTTCAAAGCTAACGGTGGAGCTCGCGTTGAGAACGAGTAATGTAACCGTCTTGCTGTGGTATTATCAATTGGAACGTTATGTTGCTGCAGCTTCGCGGTAGGCAGGCATGTTGATAGATACAAACACTAACAGCTGACCGACAAGGTAGGTACATCTTTTTTTCGTCAGATATAAAGTACGACCCGGTCACTCAAGGACGGTCAACTGCTATCGACGTGGTATTTCCCGTTTTATCGGTTACGCTTTGAGCTCACACCTAAATGAGGCGTAAATTGTTTTGGCAATTATTCTAATGAACACTTGCTCTATGTTCTTCCAGTAAGCATAACAGCAGTGTATAACAGGAAAGTTTTAGGCTCTATTATAAGCTAGAGGGATTGTCTTTTGTTTCGGATGGTTGTTTCAAGACTATTCATGAACAAAGGGGCCTGAGGCAATTCCCAAGTTATCGCGATGTCTGGAAAAACACGCAATGTTTTATCGCGTGTTATGTTTTGCTATCAGCTGCGCGTGCGGTCTAGCTGAGTCGATTCGAGAGTGGTACAACTACAACTAGGTACTTGTATGGGTGTACGTACCTAACTACTGTGTTGTAGTTGTAGTTGTATGTAGTTGTGCCTGTGTGTCTCGAACGTACACGCATACCTACGTAGGTAGTAGGTACCTGTGGTCGAGACGATAGCGATAGTTACGGTGGTGTGACAAAAGTTATACGTTCGTTAATGATTTTATTAACGATCGGAGTTTTATACCTAATAACTGTCAACACAAACAAGTTATAAGTCATTTAATTACGATACAAACGACTACCTGTGCCTACCATGAACATAAACTCAATTCAGGCCACATGATTCATTGAACTTTAATCCGATTTGGGATATATCCAGAATGATGCAATTATTACCAACCAGTCCATCTTCGCGAGTGATCTCACACCACAACACATTTTACCCCAAATCCATCATTTACGTTCGATATATTCATTTATAAATCTGCTTGAATCCTAAATAAGTATGTATACCTATTAATTAACTCGTACATAGTACGTACCTGATACCTACGTATGTAGTAGCAAATATAGTCCTCATTACAGATAAATGTACTAAACGTACGTACCTGTGTAGGCATTACCTACGTGCCTTATTGTGTATGTTGCTATGCTACCCACGATAATAAATACCCGTGAATGGCACCTATACATACATAGAAAATTAATATCTAAAACAACTGTGCATATAATTTGTTATATCGTTACAATTTCGAACAACGTTTGGAATCTATCACATAATGTAGTAGGATACCAAGTTTTGAGCAAGGTTGCGCAAGCTAGGTACTTTAGGCACATAAGTACATTTTCACTTCGTTCGGCGGCGTGTCGCCAGTTAATTCATGGTCAAAAAAACCGGTAGGCCATGGCTACCTGCCACGCTAGATCGAAGATCCAAGTCGACCTCTGAACCAGCCAGACTTGTTGTGTCTCGATACACACTGACAACTTTACTTAGAAAATACACAACAGTTGAGTGATGACTGATGATGAGGCATTAGTCCAAGAGACTCATCTGCTGCAACGTTGTTACAAGTTAGTAATCCCTACGGAACCCATTAGCAAACCGTCGTTAACGCTATTAGCTGACAAGACACTGACGCAAACTAGGTACATAATGCCTTCCAGTTAGGACATCAACGTTAATACTTTGATCAGTCCCTGTACAAAACGATGATTAACGACAAGAAAGTGGACAGCCCGGAGTAGGTGGCCTCTGGATCGTTTGCAGTAATTAGGTAGAAGTAGTTGAACAAAACAACCACATAATATCTTATTATTATGGCGCTTTTCCATCGTGTTGAGTCGTACAATATAAAACATGTATTCCGTCGTGACTTTGAAAACAAAACATGACTAACCGCTACGTCACACAATGTCGTTCGTTCGTACGCTGCGTTCAGTGTTGTCGTAACGTGTCTGCTAATGTCTCTACTATGTTACTATTACGCATAATATTTAAAATGATCCCCATCTTTAAAGATTCCTGGTATAGGCTGACCTTTGGTCATGACGTCAATGGGCTGCATTGATACTATTGTTAATCCTAAATCGTATCGGTTCCAGAGCAACATGGTGCGCAAATACGAGCGACTGAGTGGCCGCCAGTCATGGAACGAGGAGGACATGGCGAAGGCAGTCGGCGCCGTGGTGTCCGGCAAGATGGGGTACAAGCTGGCGGCGCGGACCTTCCGCATCCCGCGCTCCACGCTGCAGCGCCGCGCCAGCAAGATCCGCTACCAACAGCCCGACGAGCCCAAGCCCCTCATGGGACACTACCGCCGCGTCTTCACCGAGAGCCAAGAGCGAGACCTGGTCGGCTACATCAAGAGCATGGAGGACCACTTCATGGGAGTCTCCCGCAGAGACATCAGGGAACTCGCCTTCCAATACGCAGAGGACCATCAGCTCAACCACCCGTTTGATGTCAACACCAGAATGGCGGGAGAGGACTGGGTAAGGAATTTCCTGAAACGGAACCCTGAGCTCCTGGACAAGGCCACGAAGGAGTACGAGCCCTGCAACTTCGATCAGTTCTACCACTTCATGTGCCAGCTCTCATGATGACCCCCGATCGAGGCACGGGACGCTGACACAGGTCATGGACTGAGTTGACTGATTCCTCATTCAGGACGGATCTGGACGGATGGTTTAGAAATTGTTTAACCGATAGTCCAAGAACTTAGGCAAATTAATCGAGCCAAGCTCAAGTTTATTGTTATTTAAGATAGTATTTAGATTCTACTAGTGGTTTCAAAACTGGGTTGCAAAAACATATTTAAAAGTTTAACTAAACCTAATTTGACGTTTTAAGAAAGTGATAAGTAGACGGATAGTTTTTATTAAAAATGCAACACAGTTTTGAGACCAAACCTTTATATATTATATACACGTGTAAGTACTTAAAAAGGAGAATAACTTAATTGTTATGCTTAAATTACTTATTTTTAGGGTTCCGATCCTTAAAAGGAAAAAAGGAACCCTTACAGGATCACTTTGTTGTCCGTCCGTCCGTCTGTCCGTCTGTCTTTCTGTGTGTCAAGACCGCGTGGACGTATCAAGCTGAAATTTATATCAATAAGGTCCGTGGTCGCATATAGCTGTGAAAAAAAAAACAACTAGGTCAACGCAATCGAACGGTACAACCGTTTATGCTGTAAAATTATTGGATTTTCAAATCGCAATAATAAATCGCAGTAATCGCAATGGACCCAAAACCTATAGGGTACCTCCCGTAGGCCTACAGTCATGAAAGATACAAAGCAAGGCCTTATAGCACAAGTAAAGGGAAAAATCTAAAAACTGCAAATTTCTGTCTTTCTACAAAAATATTTAATTTTATTTACATGGATGATAACTTTAGTTTTTTTATGTGGACACATGTTACTCTCTGTAAGTGTGATCGGAACCCTTGGTGCGCGACCTACTCGCACTTGACCGTTTTGTTTATTGTGAAGAGAAGTTTAAAACTTGCTGCGAGGGCTGTGATGTGATGTATAACAGGAAAGAGATAGATAGGTACTTACTAAAAATAGTAGTGTTCATTCGTTTAATAATTTAACACATTTTGATTCCACATAGATAAGTATGGTATTTTATGATATCGCCGTCATTTTGTATATCTAAATTGCACTTTATTTATTGAGACAGTTCACAAGTTTGATATGCACAAAAGCTAATATATCCCGTGCGAGCCGACTTGAGACCTGAATCGTGGCGTCATTACGGCGCTTCTAGTGCAATTGCTCGTCAGCGAGGTCTCAATTGCTCGTCAGCGAGGTCTCAATTGCTCGTCAGCGAGGTCTCAATTGCTCGTCAGCGAGGTCTCAATTGCTCGTCAGCGAGGTCTCAATTGCTCCTCAGCGAGGTCTCAATTGCTCGTCAGCGAGGTCTCAATTGCTCGTCAGCGAGGTCTCAATTGCTCGTCCGCGAGGTCTCAATTGCTCGTCAGCGAGGTCTCAAGTTAACTCGTACGGGTTACTTATATTTCATGCCAAAATTTTATTATGAATGTGATAGAAGGCCAGTTTCACAGACTGCTATTTAGTTATGATTGGAATTGCATAATTTTTTATCGGTAAAATTATGTATTGTTTCGTTACGCATTATTTGTGAAAATGGCCAGTAGGTTAAAAATAATAATTTGGTGATAGTAGACGATGGGAAATGGTAAGCCAAGGTACCTGTATTTTGGGGTAGGAACAAAATTTATGTCTAAATAACATTATTTTAGTGAAGGTGGATGAAAGGAATTTTATTATTATTAGACGTTACCTGATTTAAGTTTTGATCTCTGTTAGTGAATTTAGGTTTTAGTGAATTTCTGAATTGGACTAAATAATTGTAAACTAATCGTAGCAAAATTAAAGATCTAAAATTCATTCTGGAATTTGGATACAAAAACATAGACTCTATTTTTCTACAAAAACATTAAAAAATATTTCAATTATATCCTTATTTTCTGTCGATAAATGTGTGAAATGTTAATGCCAAACAATGTTTTGTTTATGTTGAGTTTTATTAATTAAGAGTATCTTATTTAGTACTTAATACTTAAGTTTATAAAGAACTTATATTCGTTAAATAAACAAAATTTTAAATAATTTTGAGTAGTTTAATTAAGTTATTGGTCGCACTGTAGCACAGCATGAATGGCACCGAATGTCCGTACTCCCGACAACCCGAAGAATGGGTAAAGTAGTGTCATTCATATTTCGATGATTCATACTCATACCCAATATAATTTGATGGTAGCGGTGAGTGGTCAAATCCCAATCACACACACCTCACTCTCCTATCACGCAAAATAAACCAAAAATTGAATACATAGCTGGTAAAAAAATATCCTAAATCGGTTATCGTAGATGAACTTAAGTTTAAGAGTTTTAGAAAAATATTTAAGATAAGCGAAAGCGATGTAATGATTAAATCACGTCTCGTTTACGTTACTTCTTCTTCAGGGGGTTGTATTGCCTGCACCTAGCCAACTTGAGATTTTTTCTTCGGTTACGGAACCCTAAAAAGGTCACCGCGTACACAAGGTATTACTTGATCGATGTTTCTCCAGCCTAACAAAAGAATCAATCAAATCAACCTAAACTTTATAGGTATGGTGACAATGCTACACCACGACGAAAAATCGCAATATTTGGCGATTAGTGATCAAAAGATCTGTCTGATTACTGTGGCAGGGTTGAATGGAACCCTGGATTACTGTGGCAGGGTTGAATGGAACCCTGGATTACTGTGGCAGGGTTGAATGGAACCCTGGATTTTTTATGCAGGACAAAGAGGTGGAGGGTTAAAGTTTGTACGGACAAAATAGGTCAAGCAGGTATTCTTTTTTTTCCGTAAAAACTCCACTGCTTTCTCCTGCATAACAAATCCAGGTTGCTCCACTTGTTAGGAATCCGACTAGATGGCTCTGCCAGTCTTCTGACTCGCGGTGGTGAGGTGTTTTGCTAATAGGTTATAAGTTCATTATTGTATTGTTTTCATTGCCTTTATACCAACCCTGGTCCGACAATAAATAGACTACCAAAGGTTTATTCCGTGGTTTTATTGTAAGGTGCCAATAAGGGTCGCAGTTCAAATACCACTTCTTGAATCCATCCTTTGGACCTACAGATAAAACCTGCCGAAGAAAATCTTTTGTTCACAAAACGCCGTACAATTTCTCGTAACACCAACTAAAAAGCTTTAGCTGTTTTCAACTCTACCTCTACACCGCAGCCTCATATATCTGACGTGAACTCAGAACATAATTCACGGCTTCGCTCCCGGGGCGAAACTCGTGGGTACCGGAAGTCCGCTAGAGGTCGCTGCAACAATACATCCCCTCCACCACACTTCCGGATGCTGGTAGTGTTGTGACGTTGGGTAACGATACTGAGATGAGTGTTGTTTGATATCGGCTTAGTAACGATGTTTTATTTGTATTGTAGGAATTTTTGAGTAAGTAGCTCTTCCAAATATAATAAGTATTGCTTGCTAACGATGATAAATGTATTATGTAGCATATAATCAAATTTATAGCATATTTTCCATGATTGTTTTCCTAGCCACTATGTTAACTTTTGTAATTTGTTATTTGTAATTTTTTATTGTACTCACATGACAGTAAAAATAGCATAAGATAGAGAAAAATAAGTACAAAGGCGAGCTTATCTCTAATAAGAGATTTCTTCCAGCAAACCATGTTGGGTAGGAGACGGAGATGTGATGTGAACTTTTCTACACAAAATTATTATATCTGTTGTCCCTGTACATAATATAATAATATTAATAACCTAACCTTAACTCTTTATTAATCTTCATTGGAAGTAAAGTTTAACGACCTTTTCCTAAACCTATCCTAATTAAAATACCGCTAAGTTTTTGTGTGGACGAAGCACATTTTCTAGTTAGCACAGGTCTAATAATACATTTATGAATAAGGGTATTGGTAATTTAACTGGGCACTACACAAATAAAACATGGACTCCTCGTTTAGGAGTTTGTTTTCGCCAACGGACTGATACTCCAAAACTGTGGGATTCAGCAGAACAACACTCCAACTCCTTAACGAGCTAATACCAGAAGAGGATTGTTGTTTAGTTTTAATAGAATACAAATAATATATTTATGTAAACATAATGTAGTCACACCTTTTCCTTACTGGGCGGCGCAGGGGCACATTATGCTCACGTTAACCTTTTTCGCATATAATGTCATATTTTTGAAGTAAAACTTCTTGGGGCACGGGGGTAAAATTTATTTAACCTCTCAACTGTGGGTTATTCATATATTTGCTTTTCACTTGCTACTAGCCGGGTGCTATCACGAGTGGCTAAGAAATGTAACGGAAATTGGAATCGGTGACGTCAGGGTCGGCTGAAGACTTTTAAAACCGCAACTATTTTCAATACGGTTTTTAACTAATCAGATAAGATAATAATACATTCGTACAATAAAGAATGTTAATTAGTGAGAGAAAAACCTGATGAAACGTTAACAAATAAAAATTATTTTAAGCATTCTTCCACGAGTTCTTGATTTCCGGTATGGCCAAGATGGCGCCGCCGCCGCTGGCTGGGGCAAACAAAACCAGTGACGTGACCAAAAACTACTTCGTTCAACCTCTTTGTTGGAACCGGAACTTATGTTTGACAGCTGTGCGATGCGATCCATACAGTTTGTAAGAAAAGAGTTTCATCAATGTCACATACGGGTCGATATGGATTTCTAAAATGATGAACGAATCGTTTTGTGGCCGGTAACTATGGAATAGGTACCTAAAACGCGCTGCGTAGTCGCGCAACGGGCAGCTAGTAACCGCATAAAGTCACTTAGAATCATCCAAATGTGATATTTAGTTTTCATGCAAATTCCGATGTGATGGATGGCTGCATTAAGACTTCTTGAAAACAATAAGTAGGTACCTAGAACTGTTCTAAAGCCACTTTTTATTATATAGTGCAGTTCAAGTCACAAATTAGCAGTTTAGCTACTAAGTACGTGTTATACCTACCTATTTAATGTTTATCTGTAGTAAACGGCCAAAGCGAGGTCTACAGTTTACAGAGCCATAAGTTTAATGGCTTATTGTTTCGCTTATTTGTTTGTATGTAATTTTTGTAATACATATTTTAAAGTTGAATTGTTGTTATAACTGTTGAAATTATACGATTTTGATATTAATAAGCTTTTGTAATTTTAAAGTTAATGCTTCATGCCAGTCAATAATGTTGAAGTAAAATATAAAAATCGAGGTATGTCGTATGGCGGACTAAGGAAATGTCAAGAATAAAATTAAATAAGAGTTACGTCATCGCTTCGCGATGAAGTAACCCTAAAAAATCCTAGCAAAGTAGGTATGTATAGGTTAGCGGGGGTAGCATAAGGCACGCCAGTCACCCCAGCCACGCATTTTGTCACAATTTAATGTCATATCATATTGAATGCGCGCTATTTTATGGAGAAACATCATTGAGACGCGAAAGGAGTTGGCAATTTGGCAAAATGACTGCCCCAGACATGTACAAAGACTTCTCAACAGCCAATTAATAGCATTTAAATATTCTCTCATAAATTACTGCGTCTTTAGTTAGTTTGTAGAACTTGAAGGAAATGATTAAATAATTAAGAGTTGTCACTTCATACTCTATGATTCCGCCATTGATTAGTGACTTTTGCCATCGTTAAAAATAACATGCAACATAATTGCCAACTAGCAAAACTGTTGAAAACAGGAGGTTTCCAGAGGAGTGGCTAGATGGCGTTATGTTGCATGTTATTGCAAAATGGTGCTTATTTCTAGCGACGGCAAAGGTCACGGAATCATATTGGAATCACGGAGAATTGAGTAACAACTCTTATTTACCTATATTTAATTATTTTTTTCTTCAAGTTCTACAAACTAAATACAGACGCAGTAAATTAAATTTATGAATGAATATTTAAATGCTATTGGCTGTTGAGAAGTCTTTGTACATGTCTGGGGCAGTCGTCCATATATTGATTTAGCCATCTTCTTTGTCATTTATCTGCGCGACTGAGGTGAGTGGCAAGCCTTATGGTAGCCTCGCAGGTACACATTAACTTGGAATAGTTGAAAATACGTACTCGATCAATTAAATAAAGGGACTGGGCATAGAAGACAAGCAAAGCAATGCATACATTTGAGCGAGACGGCTTAAAGACGTGACGTCAGATGGTATATAATCTGAGCGAGATGCAAATAGTAGTGACACTATTGAATGAGTTAAGTATATCACCACGAGCGCGACAAATTGTAGATAAGGAATGGTGGGAAATAAATGACATGACGTATTAAAAGTAAGTACAAGTATAAAATAATTTCAAATAATCGGACGTCTGAAACTTAAAAGTAACTTGAAGCAGAGATTGGATCTCAAAATTGGAAATTTAAATCTCTTTTAGTATAGGTAGGTATAGGTGTATAGTATAGGTACCACTTAATGATCTAGCTACAGAAGTTTTACTTCTAACACGTGTACGGTGCTACACGCGTATTTTTTATATACTATTTGGTAATTAGCAGAACCTTTCCTCGTCTAGTAAAAAGTAAATTTAGCCCATTAATATCCCCACCAAGGGGCTTTACGAGTGAAATCATACAAATATGGTTTAAATTTCGCCAGCTAAGTTAAATTCAGCTAAGTATTACCCTCATTAAAGGCCATAGAAATTAATAACCGGCCAAGTGCGAGCCGGACTCACGCACGAAGGGTTCCGTACCATTATCTATAAAAAACCGCAAAAAAAATCACGTTAGTTGTATGGGAGCCCCCCTTAATATTAAATTTATTTTGTTTTGTAGTATTTGCTGTTATAGCGGCAACAGGAATACATCCTCTGTGAAAATTTCAACTGTCTAGCTACCACGGTTCATGAGATACAGCCTGGTGACAGACGGACGGACGAACGGACAGCGAAGTCTCAGTAATAGGGTCCCGTTTGGCACCCTTCGGGTACGGAACCCTAACAAGCATAAAATGAGTCCCTTTGAATATTCTGTAAAATCCAATCTCTCAGAGTAGAACCCATGAACAAAAGAATCTTGGAGCCGAAGATTTGCAAAGCACCGAGAGATCTTTCAGCCTTTCACATCGTTCGTGTTTGTGCCGTGTATTTTGCACTCTTCCTCAAAGTGACCTGGAACCCGATTACGTAGAAAACAAGATGGAGGCAAGTTGGAAAATATCTGAAGTAGGTACTTAGTATCGGAAAAACACTCGAGCAATACAACACTCGGGTCAGAAATAAA
Organism: Argyresthia albistria; assembly: GCA_963457715.1. Taxonomy (NCBI): domain Eukaryota; kingdom Metazoa; phylum Arthropoda; class Insecta; order Lepidoptera; family Argyresthiidae; genus Argyresthia; species Argyresthia albistria. The sequence continues at coordinate 2,586,289 of OY735255.1, forward strand.
AATCTTAGGAAATGCAACGCTGCTGTAAATAGAAAATATATCCGACGCGACGCTTTCATGAAGGAGTAGGTTACTTTGTAAGGTTTTTATTTTATTGGTGGTTTTTTTTTTATTATAAAAATATTTCTTCGGAAAAATGTCTGTTTCTTACCATTCAATCAATGTTTAGGTTAAATTGAACATTTTTGTGCCTCGATCGAGTTTTTTTTTTCTAGGACAATGTACGATGTAGTCTGGTGAACGGAGAATATCAATAACGTTTCCTGCAATATGTTTGCTAGTCCCGATCCCATCACCAATCCAAACTCGAGCCAAACAAAGACGCGGAATAAATTGACGGAATTCACTTCAATTCCCGACGAACGGTGTTTAGTCAGAAGAGGGAAAATATAAATTAGGAGAGATAGTTGGTGAAGAGTAATACTGGATACATGGACAGACAAGAACAAAAGAATTCTCGTTGACTTGACCCTACGATGAGAGCGGTTAAATCGTTAGGAAATTGATGATAATTGAACTTTAGGCACACCTCGGACACTCCATAGAACGCTCGTAAAATAATCACCTATTACTACTACATAGCCTAATGACATTTGTACACGTGCAAATGTGTGCGTAAACTCGTTCGTTTATGAATGTGTGCGTTCAGCGCCTAAACAAAGTGTCTCCCGAAGAGGCTACCCGACTCCGGGGTGAGGTGCGGTATCTGAATCCGCGTGGGGAAGGGAGTGGCCGTTCTGTACGTAGTACTATTATCTCTTCTGTGCTTTAGGTATAAAATTAAATGTTATAAACAATACTAAAAAGTTCAATCAAATCAATTTTACTATAGACACTTCGACTAGCTGGAGTTCCAACAGCCACGACTACTTTAATGCATTACCATTACTGGTCCTGCAATCTGCGTGTAAGAGAGAAAAGGCGCCTATAAATCTTATAAAAGAAAAAAAAAAATAATAAATTACGTCGTCAGGAACCCCGACATAAGTATTTCCTAAAACAGAACCGAAGAAATGAATTTAACAAAATAAAATATGAAGCGGAATTAACTGTGCTGAAAATCTTTTGAAGTACCCCTTTAAAATATTTTCTTTGAAGCCGAGAGGATTATTTAAAAAATTGGAGTAAGGAGAAACAGCGACGATGAATGACGAAAATACTCTAGAAGTTTACTCCGTGGTAAGTACCCACGATTTATTAATTTCATTTCAGATTTAAAGGATTAGTTTAATTTGATTAGTATTTAAACGTATGACCGTAAGTCTAGTTTTTCATTGTCAAAAATTAAAGTACCCGAAGGGTGCCAAACGCGACCCTATTACTAAGCCCCCGCTGTCCGTCCGTCCGTCCGTCCGTCCGTCCGTCAGTGGGTGGGCCCTCTAGCACGAACCGTAATAGCTAGAAAGTAAAATTTTTCACAGAATGTGTGTATCTGTTGCCGCTCCACGAACAAATATTGAAAAAATAAAGGTGTCTTCATACAAGAAATTTATTTTTTTGTACTTTTGGTACAATGATGGTGCAGAACCCTCCGTGTGAGAGTCCGACCCGAACTTGTCCGATTTTTTAGGAATTTCTTCCCTCACTACTTTGTCTCTTACGGGAAAAAGGCGTGATCAAGGTATCCGTCCGTATTGTTCTAATTATGTTTGTCGCAGCCTACGCTTTGTTGCCCGTTTGAAATTGTTTCTTTCATCAACGTTATTCGTCAATTTAGTTAATTCTTCGCTAATTAGAATTCATACAGAACAACTATAGTAATCAATTCATACAGAACAACTATACTCTATTCATCCTTAAGTCGCGTATGAGGTAAACAAAGATCACATGATCACAAAACTCGATATTTCACAAGAATCACTTGATGACGGTTTTCACAATCACTTACAGAGACTACTTTAAACATAAATACACTAAATTTCACTAAAAACTTGACAAAATTCGGCTTAGAAATAACATTATTTCCCAAAATTCTAATTACGAGAAAAAATACACAATTGGTTTGACATTTCGTTTTTAGTGATGGGGAAATGTGAATGATGGAACGAAATTGAACGAAATTTGACAAGTGTTGACAGCAGGTGCGTTCCGTTATGAGTCTACATCTACAAACGCCACAATTTACGACAGCGTTTACGAGACCATCGTTTTGTATAGCTAAAGGACTCGGAACGGCAGCGCCTTGCGCAGAAGTAATCGATGATGGCATTATTCGGACCTAAATTTCGTTCATTCAACATTCACTTCTATCGGATCACATTCACTTATTCCCTTCACTACAAATGTCAGATTTTATGGTTTGTTATTGAGATTCGCCACTTATGGAGGAATGGACTATACAGTAATCAATTCATACAGAACAACTATAGTAATCAATTCATACAGAACAACTATAGTAATCAATTCATTCGAGTAATTAGTATCTTTCTTGCAGATTTTATATATTCCCATTAAATTTTAATAACCCGACGTTAGAGAACGAAAATTCCTACTTGCATCAAAAGCAAAAGCTTGAGTAAAAGCGTAAATGTACTTCGTGGAAGACGTGTAACTTATATCTAATTTCCGCTGTTTCTAGTTCACCAGTTCTCCGTTTACTTAAGAACTCCGGCAATCCAATTATACCTTTAGGTATTGGCGTTTGCTTTGAGTTCTCAAAGGAGTCCTTCAGTGAGCGAGTTCTAAAGCGAAGCTTCCGCTTGGAGCAGCGGAAGGAAACGGAAACAGAGTCTGCCATGTTGATGAACAAATTCATTAAGTTCACGATTCTCAATGATGAGAACTTGAGAATGTAGTCGGATCGTCAGATGCCTCTGAGGGATAAGTTTCTGTAAAGTAGAAATTGGAAGAATTGCTAAGAAAAATTGCAAGGTAATAAAAACCTGTAGGTAATAAAAAAGGTTGTTATATATTAGGGCACAGCTGCGAGCATCTGGATTTTGTTTTTACAATTACTTCGAGTAACTAGTATAGCCAGTAAAGCCTTCTTCAGGTTGGAAATAAAGCTGTATCAAGAAAAAAATAGCTATACCTTGTGCGGGATAACATGGCAATAGCGGTCATTGACTCGTTAAGAAAATGTATGCGATTTCACGTTTGCTTCCACCGGGGCGCCGCGGCGGCAGTGGCGGCAAATGTCAATTCGCATACATTTTCTTAGCCGGTCAATGACCACTATTGCCATGTTATCCCGCGCAAGGTATACCAGAAAGGTTCTGTCTAATTATTACATATTATTTTCTGATAAGTAAAGCATAGGTAACAAAGAATGCCTTGTGACTCCCTGATAACGCCTACTTAGATTACTCAGTAAACGCTGTAGGGTCTGCGGGCGATATGATTATTCATGAAGTACCCTCCAGGGACCAGTAGAGAGAAGGGCCGACGTTATTTAGGTTGCACTTTATGACGTCACGACTTTGAAAGAATACTCTCTCATATGCTCATATCACATATCACATCTAAGAAGCTGTTTGTGAAGGGAAGGAACCTAAATGGTTCAAATTATAAACTTTAATCTTCTCTCACTGGAAGCCAAAACGTAGTGAAGAGGCGAATTTTACAATTAACGTGGAATAATATGCGTCTGTGGTTTATACAAATAATTTTAATACTATTAATTATAATTATATTATTTACTAAATACTATTATATACAAATAATTTCGTAGTTGACACCACCAGGTATAAATGCGGTAGGAAAAGGTCTCATAAAACCCGCTGCCGTGCGTCACCACCAGATGGCCATAAAAGACACGTTGTACGAGGCTCTAACTAAATTAAATATCTTGCCTACTTTAAACATTCATTTCAGGGTTTACTAGCAATAAATGGCTGGCGTAGATAAAGCAAAGTACGAATTTGATTGCGTGGGCAAAAGACTAAAGAAAAGACACTCTGCAATCTACATTCCTCAACTTGGGTCGGATTTGATTTTGCGTCAGAAAATAAGATAATTTCAAATAATTTATGTTTTGAATCATTCATCATCGGGGACAAGCACTAGTATTTTGCTTACAATTAGGTTGTTTCCAGGGTAATCAAATAAATCTAGGAACCAATCTGAAGTTGAAGCATTATTGTAGAAAATGCCTTGACATTCTCAAAATTGTATATTTCCAGCATATGTATACCTATATTAATAACCTTAGCATTAAAAACATAAAAACCAATCTTCCAGATTCATCACCAGGTCTCATCATCAGGTGAAATTAAAAGGTCTCATCTCAACGAATCTAATGAGTCTAAACTCGATGGGTTTAGTAGTAAGCATCCCAGAGTTCCAGCTCCCACCTTCGAGCTACGCACTTCATCATCAGATCAACTCGATGGTACCATATTCTCAAAGCATTTGTCACAACGAACCTAATGAGCCCGAATTCGACAAGTTAGATTGGCTTTAATTATATTATCTAGTATTTTAATATTAATAGATTTTAATTTAATAAATTTTAAATATTATCAAGAAATAATTTGATTTATTTTTCTAATATTTCCTTTGTCTTTAATGTTACTTACAGTAAGCATCATAGGGTTCCCGTTTGCCTTCGTCGGGCGGGGGTTAAAAAGGGTAAATTTTGTGCAAAAAAGACAGCATTTGATGCCACGCACTCCACATGACGTCACTTCCGCGATATGTCATAGAACTCAGGAACAAAAGTGCCGTTTTGACAGTTCCTAAAAAGTATCAGTTTGCCTAGCAGGAGACAAGCCTCCTCCAAGTTAACCTCCAGACGTCTTTAATTGGAATTGGTGGTGGGCGTCACTTTATATTCAGGCTTTCGCCTTTCAATATAAAATTATATATTACTTTTCGTTGTTATGAGCCTTCATTTGCTCTTGAGTAAGTAGTTATTTGCAAAAACATACCCTATTATTATTAACTACATTTGTGTACTATTCTATCTTAAATACTCAAATATTTAGCTATTATATGTTACTAACCATCAAACCCGATTTTTTTATACAATAACAGCCTACAGTATCGTGTACCGACGCATAGCAATAAACCACTCCATTTTACGTCAACATTTTTGTTTTCTGGAAAGCAACGTTAAACGAATGTGTGTTCAACTCCTAAAAAAATTACTACACCTTCTATCCTATACACTCCTTGCCTTTTACCTACGAGTGCAGTCACCCCTCTCTACTCATATTTTCCTCGTTGAATTTCCCGGTAACTATTTTGCTATTTTCCATACCCCTCCTGCGAACGCTGCTGGGGCGAGTTCATATCACATATGCGATACATCAGACATAGCATCAGACGTTGTCACGTAATTTGAACACGTATGCACGTGCTGCAATATAGACCTTATGTCAAGGAAGGAAGGCACTAGTGGTCGACTGCGTACAATAGTCTCTGATTAGACACCTGCTCTAGTCAGGAGTGTTCTGTTACATTTGCCAAGAACTATGTACTGGGTGTAACATGAACGTTCTCCTTTTTTCCCTTTCATCAACTTGATATACCTACTAGAGGGCAGTTATAAAAATTGATTATCAAGTCATCTTTCAAACAGAAACGTAATCAAGGAGCTGTTTATTTTGGAAAATTCCATTGTCAATTTAAAATGAAGCTTGTAGAACATCAATGAAAAATAAATTAACGATTGATAGAGAATATCCGTATTTTAATTGCGATGATCAAAGCAAGCAAATAGCAAGACAATAATATAGCGACGCTTCCTGTGTCATGTGTCTCCAATATAGAGACCAAGTATCAAAGGAGAGTGAAATGCAAAACAATGTCGAAAGGTATTTTATTAACCGACTTCCCAAAGGAGGAGGTTTACAATTCGTCCGGATATTTGTTTTTTATTTTTTTTTTTATTTTTTATGTATGTTCCCCGATAGCGCCTAGACGGATGGACCGATTTGGAAAATTATTTTTTTGTTTGAAAGGGTTTACCTTCCCATTGGTCCCATTGACACCAGGTCAGGATCTGATGATGGGATCCTGGAGAAATCGAGGGAACTCTTCAAATATTATAGGCAGACCTATAGTGATTTTTGTGTTTTTCATATTAACTCGTGCAAATGCACATGGTGAGCATAATATTGTGATGCGGAACTGCTCATGAAGACCACATATGGCCACCAGATCTGCTCAATACTAGGTACAAATACAATGCGTGGCTGACGGGCAGGCAACGCATAGCCTAAGCCGGTGGACCTAGAGCCATGAAACTTTGTACAGAGGTTCCTTAGTAGCGCTAGCGTGGGGTAGCACTGTGATGGGATTTGACAAAATTAATTCCCCAGGGGGGGGGGGGGGGGGTAAGGGGTTACAGTTTGTATTAAACTCAATCTAATCAAATAGGGTTTGTGGAAGTCGGTTTTTTCTAAAGTTTACTTTTTGTTTCAATTATTGTAAAAACAATCCAAATTCGTATTCTATCAATGTTCGATATTTAAATCGTCTCAGGCGTTCGCGGGCGGCGAGGCGGGGTAGGGCGGGCGGGCGCGGGGCGGCGCGCGGGGGTGTAATTAGGCGGCGCGGCCCGGCGGCGGAGGCTGTATTGATCGGCGCGTTGCTTGGCAACGTGAGAGATGGCGCTCGCAGCCGCCGCCGCCGGCCGCCGCGGTTTTTGTTCGAGCGCGCTAGGTGAGACTGTGAGACCGTTTTGATGTAATCTCCACTAGAGATTATTCGATTGCCCGCCCGCCCGGCTCAGGGTGACGTCCCCTGAATTGGAAGGTACGATTATGGTGCTATTAGTTTCGATTTAATCCTGCGGGTTGCTTTTGTAGCGAAAAGCTTTTTGGCTTTATAGAGATGGGGTGATTTTTAAAGGCATTTTTAGGGTTTCTAAAGATTTCCTTCCGGGACGGTGCGGGTGAGGCGAGGCAAACATAATTAAGAAAATATTTATGTAAAGGAAGCGCCGGTTCATCCCCGGGCCGCCGAGAGAGGCACGCTCGCAGCCCGCGGCCGCTCGTGTTCTCATTACAAGTGCAAATATTAGCTCCACCATTTACGTAACCTTTGCGGGAAAAATGCGCATAAAACTTTAGACAAACTCTACGCACGCAATCCCTTCAATCTACCACAGAGAAAATGTAGTTCTAAAACGCTATTCCGCTTCAATTTAAAAAGAAATAAAACGGGAGGCGAGCGGCTCTGACATAATTCCTTGTTCTGAAACATTCGTTCCTTGCCCGTCTCAAAGCAGAAGCCAATTAAAATTCCTCTTTGACAAAGCTCCACGGAAAATATTGTAACAATTTTTCAATCTCGAATTTAAAATGGAGCGCCGAAGCGTCGGAATGGGAACTACGCGCCGCGGTTATAGAGCGTCGTGTCGCATATGCCGAGTTCTGAGAATACATCTCTTTTGAAAATATCGTTGTGACGAAATCTGCAAATCAGAGATTTTCTTACGAGTTGTCGAAGGGTCAAATCAAAGTTGTCCACCACCGCAGTGAGCTCATATCTACAACTTATCCTATCCCCATTCGAGGTAAACGAACGCAACAATCATCAACCTGACGATAAATTTTGCTCTGACTCTTCTGGTCAAATCGGTTTATTGTTCAAAAAGACGACTGCAATAACCCCATTATTTGTCTATATCTTTCTGTAACACTTATATAATTTACAAGCTATTCGAGTATACTCTGTATCCGGCGCTAGCTGTCCCATTAAACTGCCTTTAATGCCACAGTTTCCGTATCCTTTTAGCAGATATTCCTCGAATGCCGACGTCCGAGCGAAATGTAATAAAGAGGATGCTCGCGAGACATTCTAGAGACGCGGGCATCCAACTACACGCATGAGTAGGAATAAGGGGAACGGATATACGATTGTGCAATCATGGATTGCTTCTAGGTTGTGCCGTGGAAACCAGAGAAAGGTCTTTTAGATGACACAGAGTTACTTGATTAAGACCTAACTAGTTGCCACATCATGTACGTGTACGTGTACGTGTGTAATATTAAATGCCTCAGATAATCAGGAGATAAACGCTACCTGAGGATGGAAAGATCGGCACTAAGACCCGGTTTTTTATGAGACAGATAAACATTCAGATAACTTTATTTGACACTTCATGTACCTACTTGGTAAAATCATATAGCCTCTGATAAACAGACAGGTAAACGTTATCTGAAGAGTGGAAGATCGGCTCTAACTAAATTAGAATACAATATTAAGCTAAGTTATCATGTAAGTACACATGATATGTATATGTACACATATACATATCATGTGTACTCTTGGAGGCTACACCTTTGACCGACCCCTGCTTTTGTTCGTGAACGAGCTCTCTCGCCCAGCTTTAACTGAGAAATGTCCGCATTCTGCGACCTCTCGTGAAAGCTTTTCGCTTGACCGAACCCGAAGCTTGCGAGAATGTTTCATATTTTCCGACGACGGCAAATATGTAGAGTATGTAGTAAAGAATATTCCAGTAGCGAGGAATTTATTTTGCTTCGATGGAACAATCGAGAATTTTATGCATGTTGACAAGGAGAACGATCCGTAGGGATGGAGAGTCAAGGCAAGATAGAAGACTGCCTAACAAACAAGGACAACTTTTAAATCCTACTAACAAGCACTACTTTTAGACTTTCACCGTAATGTTGAAATATGGCGTAATGTAACGCGTAGCACGCAGGACGATCGTAGCAAAGCTCGTAGCGCGTAGCAAGACCAAGCGTAGCAAAAAACTTGCCGTCGGTCGTAGCGTTACGAAGAGTATTAACTGTTCGCTTAAATACTATATCTGCTGCCTTCGTTTTAGTATGTTTATACTGTCTCGAAATATGTATAAATCGTATAATGTCTGCAGAATTTTCGGCAAACTTCAAACGTTTTATCAACTTTCAAATAAAATTCTTTCCTTGGCCATACCCGTGGTACATTAGCATCGTGTGATGTGAATAAAGTTATAAAAGGGCATCCGTATCGTAAAGTATGCTCGGACAGTCACGACTTCGTTTAGGAATCTCCAACATAGTATGACCGAATGACCACAAACGAGGGTGCCTGGGGAATCTGGGAAAAAGCACTTTCAGCTGTTGAGATAGGAATCGGAATTGCAGTTGGAAAATTGTAAGGGCGAGACGAAAGTGGTTCAACAATTTTCTAAATATGAAAGTAGGATGAGGTGAGGAACCTTTGTAATATTGCTGCGACGATTGGCTAGCTCACATAAACTGGAGTATAACAGCTCACATAAACTGGAGTATAACAGCTCACATAAACTGGAGTATAACAGCTCACATAAACTGGAGTATAACAGCTCACATAAACTGGAGTATAACAGCTCACATAAACTGGAGTATAACAGCTCACATAAACTGGAGTATAACAGCTCACTTAAACTGGAGTATAACAGCTCACATAAACTGGAGTATAACAGCTCACATAAACTGGAGTATAACAGCTCACTTAAACTGGAGTATAACAGCTCACATAAACTGGAGTATAACAGCTCACATAAACTGGAGTATAACAGCTCACATAAACTGGAGTATAACAGCTCACATAAACTGAAGTATAACAGCTCACATAAACTGGAGTATAACAGCTCACATAAACTGGAGTATAACAGGCTAAACATGGGCGCATCTGTGCCTCTGCGAACACTTATGGAAAAGGCATGACGCCATGTTGAAATACTTATTTTGGATACCACAAAACAACTGTGCTAACTTTACCACACTTCAAAATAAATTTTAGTTCGGGATACCTAACTCTGTCCGTTCTCATTGTCTGGACTCTGGATCGATTCTACGAGTACAGTAAGTAGGTAGCGGTTTTAGCACTGAACATCCAACTCTGACTGCAAAGAGTAGATTAAAAGAAGAGATAGGATAAATATGTTAGATAAATTATACAATATTTGGAAAAAAAAAGTTAACAAAAACACGGTTATGATATAAAGTGTACAATGGCGAGTTTATCTCTAAAGAGATCTCATGTACATTAATGTACATTGGACCCAAAACCTATAGGGTACTTCCCGTAGGCCTAAAATCATGAAATTTGGCACAAAGCAAGGTCTTAAATAGCACAATCAAAGGGAAAAATCTGAGAACTGCGTCTTTCTACAAAAATATTAAACTTGGTTTACATGGATGACATCATACTCAAGTTTTCTATGTGGAAACCTAATTATACGTGTACAACGCTCTCCAAGTGTGATCGGCATCCATGGTGCACGAGTCCTACTCACACTTGACCGTTTATTCCCATTGAAAATATTCAAAACAAAATACTGTTTTTCTCTGGACTCTCGGGACAGATTTTATGGGCTTTGGATTTACAGATTAGTGCTGTTATTTCGAGGGGCGCATAATATAGCGAGATTTAAAACAAGACTCTTGCAAACAATAATGCTCATTGATGTAGCTATTGGATTTTAACCCCCTAAGTCAAGTCATTGTCATTCTCGTGGCCGAAAAGGGAAAAATATTGACATTAAAATTAGTTTGACAGTGGGTACCAACGTCAAATATTAGACATTCATTGACGTCTTGGTACCCACTGTCAAACTAATTTTAATGTCAATTTTTTTTTTTATAATTTTAATGTCAATATTGTTCAAAGGACTCTTCTGTCCTTAAGCGATTGGGCGTGTGCTTAAGACGCCTTGCTTGCCCGATGTGCATTTTAAGCTTATGACGCCTTGCTTTACCGATGTGCATTTTAAGCTTATGACGCCTTGCTTGCCCGATGTGCATTTTAAGCTTATGACGCCTTGCTTTACCGATGTGCATTTTAAGCTTATGATGCCTTGCTTTCCCGATGTGCATTTTAAGCTTATGACGCCTTGCTTGCCCGATGTGCATTTTAAGCTTATGACGCCTTGCTTTACCGATGTGCATTTTAAGCTTATGATGCCTTGCTTGCCCGATGTGCATTTTAAGCTTATGACGCCTTGCTTTACCGATGTGCATTTTAAGCTTATGATGCCTTGCTTGCCCGATGTGCATTTTAAGCTTATGACGCCTTGCTTTACCGATGTGCATTTTAAGCTTATGATGCCTTGCTTGCCCGATGTGCATTTTAAGCTTATGACGCCTTGCTTTCCCGATGTGCATTTTAAGCTTATGACGCCTTGCTTGCCCGATGTGCATTTTAAGCTTATGACGCCTTGCTTGCCCGATGTGCATTTTAAGCTTATGACGCCTTGCTTTACCGATGTGCATTTTAAGCTTATGACGCCTTGCTTGCCCGATGTGCATTTTAAGCTTATGACGCCTTGCTTGCCCGATGTGCATTTTAAGCTTATGACGCCTTGCTTTACCGATGTGCATTTTAAGCTTATGATGCCTTGCTTGCCCGATGTGCATTTTAAGCTTATGACGCCTTGCTTTACCGATGTGCATTTTAAGCTTATGATGCCTTGCTTGCCCGATGTGCATTTTAAGCTTATGACGCCTTGCTTGCCCGATGTGCATTTTAAGCTTATGACGCCTTGCTTGCCCTATGTGCATTTTAAGCTTATGACGCCTTGCTTGCCCTATGTGCATTTTAAGCTTATGACGCCTTGCTTGCCCGATGTGCATTTTAAGCTTATGACGCCTTGCTTGCCCGATGTGCATTTTAAGCTTATGACGCCTTGCTTGCCCGATGTGCATTTTACCGTACGGCTACTTATTATATCGCTGGTTGTTAGGTTTTAATAAAATGTAAATTAGTAGGTTAGATACCTATGTTGTTTCAGTGCCTATAGACAATGTTAAACGCTAAGGATAGCGAAACGAAACGATAACTTTTTATTAATGCGATTTGACATTTGGAATCGCTACGTGACGTCACCTTAGCGAAGCCAAACGTCAAAACGCATACATAAAAAGTTATCGTTTCGTTTCGCTAGCGTTAGCGTTTAACTTTGTCTAGGGGGGCAGGTTCAATTTTGGGGTTATACGCGCTATCTATGATATAAAATTCAGATATACAGATATTTAAACGCGAAAAATTTGCGAAAACTATGAATTAAGCAGATAAACTTGTTCAATGAAACACCTAACCCGGCAACTGTGTGAGTGCACTTAGCTGTACATTCGTACACACGCTACACAGGGTTATATCTGCATCTGAATGTCTGATTTGAGAAGTACAGTATGTATGTACTTGAGCTAGATGCGTCTTGTTTAAGAAACCCGACAGCGACAGACCATTATGAGTTTGAAGACACGCTTTGCAATATTACCCTATAATGAGTGTTTTGATATTAATCATGATGACCCAAGTAGGAGTACGGATGAGTGAAACTCATTTACCGTGAACCAGTTAGAGATGGGCATTTGTATTTCTATAATTGAAACAAAAAGTAAACTTTAGAAAAAACCGACTTCCACAAACCCTATTTGATTAGATTGAGTTTAATACAAACTGTAACCCCTTATCCCCCCCCCCCCCCTTGGGGAATTAATTTTGTCAAATCCCATATCAGGGCTACCCCACGCTACTAAGGAACCTCTGTACAAAGTTTCATGGCTCTAGGTCCACCAGTTTAGGCTATGCGTTGCCTGCCCGTCAGCCACGCATTGTATTTGTACCTAGTATTGAGCAGATCTGGTGGCCATTATGTGGTCTTCATCAGCAGTTCCGCATCACAATATTATGCTTACCATGTGCATTTGCACGAGTTATTATGAAAAACACAAAAATCACTATAGGTTAATATTTGAAGAGTTCTCTCGATTTCTCCAGGATCCCATCATCAGATCCTGACCTGGTGTCAATGGGACCAATGGGAAGGAAAACTTTTCAAAAAAAAAAAACTAAATCGGTCCATCCGTTTAGGCGCTATCGGGGCACATACATAAAAAAAACATCCGGACGAATTGTAAACCTCCTTCTTTGGGAAGTCGGTTAAAAATAGGGGACAGCCGCGGGGAATACATCTTCTCCTTCAATTTCATTTATTATATGTACAGGTATATTGTTTCTGTTTCTGTTCTTGTCAATGTTATGTAGATGTTGCCTATGCCTGAAATGAAAATATGGGTCTATGCTGAAAAAAAATTAAAAATGGGTCTATGCCTGAAATAAACAAATTGAATTGAATTGCAGACCCATTGGATTCACCCGCGTCACCAAACCAGACAATTCATTAACGTTGAACCAAACGCAGCATTCTCTAATGGAGTATCTAAAATACCAAATACAATCTGCAGGCGGACTCGCAATTAATATATCAAACTGCGATAATTACAGCACGTCAGCGCTGTCAGACGCAAACGCGGAAAACAGAAGGACAGGATTCACAGGGAACCTATACAATGTACGTGGGTAGATAAGTATTCGGCGAGCACAAAGCAAACGCTCCATAGCAACATCCGAGCTCCGGGATTTCCCGGGCCGCCCGGGAATCAGGTGCCTAGATGCAATTCGCCGAACCCGGCGATCGATATGCCAAACTGCCCCGTAACACGACGCAACAGCGGCGCTAATAGCATGTCAGTGAGACCGCCCGAGGCGATCGCTGCAAATGTCAGGTCGCCCGGGCTGTTGCTACCCCGGTCATCGCAGCTCAACAAGCGAGCCCCAACAATGTACATTTCCACTTGCTTATTTAATGTAAATGCATTGCGAGAGAAATTAATTTTCAGTTTCGAAAGCATTTTTGCTGCGAAACGCCCGCGGGTCGAGCTCTGCTCGTTTGATATTCCGAACACAAAGAACGTTCATCAATATTTATATTCGGCCGGGCAAAGTTTCAGGCTTCGTAGAGGCAGTGTGGTAGGCGCTAATACCGACGCCTCTCACAAAGCGATCTTTGTAAAGCTAAACAAAGAATTCACTCCCTAAAAATCTCATAAACATCACAATAAGCAGTAATAAACGTAAACGGTTATAATAGGGCTATCAATTTTATTTAACATCTTCCGCTACCTAATTCTCCTGCCCGTTTCGGGTAAAAATTATGTCAGTAATGTTGCAAGAGCGTAACCACCTTGGGTTTTGTTTTAAAAATAAGAATTTTCGTAACTGTCGAAAATAGGGTTGCTGCTGCTTTTAATAAAAATCGGTCAAGTGCGAGTCGGAATCGCACAAGAAGGGTACCGTACAATATCGTACAACACAACTTAAACACTCAAAACAATAAAACAAAAAGAAAATTAAAAACACGTCTCTTGCATGGGGACCCCCTTTAATTTGTAATATCTCTCGTATTTCAGTATTTGTTGTTGTTGTGGCAACAGATATACACATTCTGTGAAAATTTCAACTTTCTAGCTATTACGGTTCATGCTCTAGGATCCGCTGACGGACGGACGGACAGACGGACAGCAGATGCTTAGTAATAGGATCCCGTTTGGCAACCTTCGGGTACGGTACCCTAATAAATTGCAGTTATATAAAACATGATTAAAAAAACAATTAGCTGAAGTCATTGCCAATATGAAGAGAATAAGTAAGATGTAATTAATTAGTTTTAATATTTATTGAATCTACAAGATTGATATGCTTATAAAATATTTCATTACAAAAAACCTGTGTAGACACTTTGATAACATGCCATAAATATGACTTTAAAAATACTATTCAACTTACATATTCAAGATATTTATGTTTTTACCATAATCAATAAGCACAGTATAATTCAACATATCGCAAATAACAAACGCTATGCACAGCACCCTCAAAAATTACCTAATGCCTAAAATTACCTAATTCACTAAGGCCGACTTGCAATAGACTTGACAGCTACTAAATACAGGTAGAACATATCGTAACCTTTAGCACAGAAGAGATAATAGTACTACGTACAGAACGGCCACTCCCTTCCACGCGCGGATTCAGATACCGCACCTCACCCCGGAGTCGGGGAGCCTCTTCAGGAGACACTTTGTATAGAAGCTGAACGCACACATTCACAAACGAACGAGTTTACGCACACATTTGCACGTGTACAAATGTCATTAGGCTATGTTGTAGTAATAGGTGATTATTTTACGAGCGTTCTATGGAGTGTCCGAGGTGTGCCTTTAGTAGCTCCTGGACAAAAATACAACACGGCAATGTTAAATGGGATGGCTGATAGGCCATTCTTGCCGTGCTCCGTCCTCTGAACCCTCTTTCGCCATTGTATGCGTCTCTTGTACCAGGCTGTCAGAAGTCAGATTTAGTCGGCCCTAATCATTCGATTACAACTTAAAATTAACATTGGGGTGTCCTTTAACCCCCAAACCGGTGACCATAAAGGTGGCGCCACAAGGAGGTTTCTGAACTCCCCCTATATTCATGCTTGCTGTGGTGACGAACAGGATGTCATACTCCGGCCCTCCAAACGTGACTGAGGTGACCTGCTTCGCTGGGATGGGTATCTTCTGCATCAGCTTGCCAGTCCTGGGGTCGACCTGGATGATGCAGGAGCCATCGAACACGGCTACCCAGAGGTTGCCAGAAGTGTCTATGGTCATCCCGTCGGGTAGTCCCCCGACGTTGTTGGCTTTCAAGTCGAAGATGAATCGCATGTTTGCTGAAAGGAGAGTTTTTTATCATGTTTGTTACGAAATTAATATATCTGCTATACCTGTATTTCTAATTCACCGCCAAAAAGAATACCAAAAATATATCTATGCCAAAGTAACACGTGTCATTGTCTATCGGAGATGCGCTTTCCAACAATGTTTTGGCTTGCGGTGAGAGGTGAAACTACCGCTTTTTGACATTAAGTTGCGTAGAAGTGGCGCCGCCCTGTAAACCCACCTACAACATCAAGTCACATCTGAAGCGCTACCAGAGCAATATGATCATAAATTCTATAAATATTTTTCGATACGATTTTATTTGAGGTATGTTTGTTATTCAGGCAAATAATCCGATTTTTGTCTGTTGAACTACCAATAAATTCATATATAAAGTGCCGCTTTTATCAAAACAGTAATCTACTATTAGACAAAATGACATTTTGGCATTTACGATTTTGGCAAGTAATTAGAATTTCAACTATATCTGGGGGCACGGAAGCGCCCCTGGCATGTCGAGCAAACAAGTGCGCAACAGTACCATACTTTACTGGAAGCGGTTCAGCGCATATTTTACCCCCCCTCTTATTTCGTTGTGGATGTACACTGGAACCATTTCATTAAAATATCTGATATAGATGAACCATCTCATGAAGAAGTTTTGACTTTAGGTTTAAAGAACCTTATTCTTATGAGAGGCCTTTGCCCAGCAGTGGGATGCTATAGGCTAATAATAATAATAATAAAATTCTTACGAGAATAATGTTCTTTCAACCTAAAGTCAAAACTTACTATCACTGAGATGGTTCATCTAAACAAGGGTGGTACATAATAGTACCACAGATACTATAATATTATACTAATATAGATAGACCACCCAGAACAAAATATGACACCGGAGTAAACTGTGATGCTACGCAAGCTTCTTTACTTCGAGGCCATTATCGCTTGATGCAGCACCATCTAAAAATTGCAAATACCACGAGATGGCGCTAAGATACATAGGATTTTATCCGGTTGGCGCGAGCCATTTTTTTTATTTTTTTTGTAAAAAAAAAAATACTTTAAAATTAGTTTGACAGTGGGTACCAACGTCAAAAATTAGACATTCATTGACGTCTTGGTACCCACTGTCAAAATAATTTTAATGTCATTTTTTTTTTTTATAATTTTAATGTCAATATTGTTCCAAGGACTGGATTGTCCTTACGCTACCCAGCGTGTTATTCTAAGAATAGCGCTACCTACCTAGCAAATCTTACTCCTCACGCGATCTCCTTTTTACGAAGGGTTACTAATTCTAATTTGTATGGGATGAGCACCCTGTGATAGTACATAGGTCAGCTCGAAGGACCAAAGCTAACGAAGCTACTGCAATTTTGGGCCAGCTCACGAATCTAAGTTACTAATAAAAACTTACAGATATCTCCCGTCTCGACATCGTAGTCGTATCTCCGTATTTTCTCCTCCAGGGAGTCGATGTAGTAGAAGGCTCTCTCCTTGACGTCCCACGCCAGACCGTTGGAGATGCCAATCCTGTCGGCCATCTTGGTTATTTTGGCGCCATCCAGTCGGTACAGAGAGCCCTGGTGCTGCTGGAATGTGCCGGGGGGCTCCTCGTAGCCCATGGTGCCTGGGTGGAGGAGATGAGTAATGGGTTATGAGGAGTTTTCATTCTCTTAAATTTAAATATGACCGGGATTTCCGAAACTGGCTTAAGGGGGCTGCGACCGCTTGAATTTCCCATACAAACGTAATACAAAAATGATTTGAATTTGAGAACTAGTTCAAAGCATTTAGACTGTTAATCGGATTTATACACTGTTTACGCAGGTTCCTGTTCTGTATACCAGGGTTCCTCTTCAACCAATTTAAAAATATTTTTAAGTAATTTGAATAAGAACCTTGGTATACGACCAGGAACCTGCGTAGACAGTGTATAAATCCGATTAACAGTCTAAATGCTTTGAACTAGTTCTCAAATTCAAATCATTTTTGTATTACGTTTGTATGGGAAATTCACGCGGTCGCAGCCCCCTTAAGTATTTTTTTAATAAACGCAGATTTATTGCGCTTTAAAACTTATGACATGGTTTCTCACAAAAACGTCCTATTGTTTTTGAGTTCGCCATTCTGACCCATTCAAACGGTCTATCCTGTAAATGGTCTGATGACATAGCAAGGATACCAGGAAAACAATGTACGTAGGTTGAAGAGGATCGAGTTGAATGGCAGACAGCTGACAGGCTGATGATGATGATGATGGAGAAGAGCACTCACCACCAAACAGCCGCCCGCTCGGGTCAGCCTTCCCGTCGTTGAGCCGGTTCTTCGTCCCCTGGTCGACCTCAGCCAGTTCCCTGACCACCTTAGCTGGTGACCCCTCGGAGCCGTCCCATTGCACCACGACAAACTTGCGGTCGAGGCCCACGACAAACTGGTCGGTCGTGCCGTCCACTGGGACGATGAAGCCGACTTGGCCGGCTGAGGAAAGGCACGCATTATGCACATACAGCACACGCCTTTTTCCCAGTAGAGGGAGAGCGGAGAAGGGGTAGGCTGAGACCAGAGACTATAATATATAGACCAGAGACTATAATATATTCAATTGACTGCGCCTTCGGGGGAATGCGGCTCGCCACATACGCAACCTATTTACGATGACGGGCCACCAGACAGTTTCGCAGCGGCTGACCAATCACAGCTCTCTTACCTCGTCCCCCGCCGCCCGTCAATTGGTGAGTTGTGTTTCAAAGGAAAATGTATCTATGCGCTCTCCACTGGATAAGTGCTCCCTGGCTGAGACTAATAGAGATAGATAGATAAAAGATTAGATTAAGAAGATCATTAGATTTTCTTCAGGGTTCCGTACCCGAAGGGTGCCAAACGGGACCCTATTACTGAGACTTCGCTGTCTGTCCGTCCGTCCGTCTGTCTGTCTGTCACCAGGCTGTATATCATGAACCGTGGTAGCTAGACAGTTGAAATTTTCACAAATTATGCATTCTGTTGCCGCTATAACAACAAATACTAAATAACCGGCCAAGTGCGAGTAGGACTCGCGCACCAAGGGTTCCGATCACACTTGGAGAGCGTGGCACGTGTAATTAGGTTTCCACATAAAAAACTAAAGTGTGATTTCATCCATGTAAACCAAATTGAATTTTTTTTTAGAAAGACAGAAATTTGCAGTTTTCAGTTTTTTCCTTTACTTGCTAAAAATATTTAAATATCCCATTCTACCTACGCTCTCTAGCTATGTTAGTAATTCGAGTTCAGCGCCATCTAGTAACCGAAACTAGTTGCCACTCACCAAGCTTAGTCTTCGTGTGGTCTCCGGTGGCAGGCACGTACTTGTGTAGGGTCTTCTCTTGAATGCTCACGTAGTACAGGGCCTGCTGTTTCTCATCCCAGTGAGGACCTTCTCCGAGGACCACGGGCTCAGATATCTTTTCGACTGTTGGCGCCATCTAGTGGGATTTGTGGAAAACGGGCAATGTAAATTGCTGTAATCTGGGCTTCATCCCCTTTACTCGCAGAAGCACACCGCTCGAACGACCTAACAATGGCGAACTATTGTTATACAGGGTGTAACAGAAAAGGGTGTACAAGCCGAAAGAGGGTTGTTAGGAGCATCATTCTGAACAACTTGCACTATGGGACCGACTTGATCAGAGCTACTTTATTTTTCACTCTACCATACAGATCAGCTGAGCGCTAGGCCCAAAATGTACTGAGTCAATAAAAATAAAGTAGCTCTGATCAAGTCCGTCCCATAGTGAAAGTTGTTCAGAATGATGTCCCTAACAACCCTCTTTCGGCTTGTACACCCCTTTCTGTTACACCCTGTATAAGATGTGTCGGCGAACCAGTTACTAAATGTTTATCAGACGGACTCGCGCACCGATTTTCAAAAGTCTTGAAAGACAGACGGACAACGAGGTGATCTTATAAGAGTTCCTTTTTTCCTTATAAGGTATGGAACCCTAAAAATTGGGCGGTGGTCTATACACGCAAAACATTTGTTAAATTACTAAAACTGGGCCAAACGTAAAAGGCGTATAAAAAACGTCTCACTCTTAGCTGAACAATAAGCGATAAATTACAAGAAACGTACTTACCTCTGCGAAATTTACTCTTCAAATGAATGGCACGAGTGGGACAATCAGTATTTTAAAACCTGTTGTTGGCTACTTATCGGGAAATAACAAAACAGTGCTCGATTCAAGTCCGAGAGGCAATGATAATCGCAGCTATTATGACACACACAAGGTCGACCAATGAGTTCACTTGAGTAGACTCTCGTTCTTCATATCGGGCTGAGTAAATTCGAAAGAGTAGAGAGACTTCGATCCACTTAAAATATTACCCGTTCGCTGTAGGTTTGCCGGTGCGTGGAATGCGGTTGCCCTCCCCCAACCGCCAACCGCACCCCTGAGTCGCCCTATCCGCACACCGTTAGCAACGTCATCGCTGACGCGTCGCAGTACTCGCAGTCGGGAGGCGTGATATTTTTATTTATTTATGTGTATTAATGTGTATTTATTGAAATAAAAAACAAAGATTTTGAAATAATGGTTTATTTATAGCAAAGTTACACAATAAATTGTAAAAAAATCCATGACCCCTGATTCTAATTAGAATTTGGAATATACACTCGTAGGTAAGCCTAACTGGACTAAACTATTTTTATTGTTGTAGATTATTTAATATCGATCGAATGTGTTAAATGTTGCCTAATAAAATGTTTTGTAAATGTGTAATATTTCTGCTAACCCTACCTCTGAGTGACGTCACATCGTCACCGGCAAACCTACAGCGAACGCGTAATATGTATTGTATTTCGTATTACTTTCTCACGACACATGAAACCATCATATTAGTGAGTAGATATATGCTGTAATGTAACTGTAATTAAGCAAACAATTTAATCAGTTATGATACGAAGTACGAACAGATTTTTTGCAATATTTATCAAGTCACATTGATAGTTTAGGTGCATGCGATATTAGTGATAAGCAGAAGGCGACGAACAAACATAGATTTTGCTTTACGACTAGCTATTAGTACCTAGATAGATTAATTTCGATTAGGTATCTACAGTCAGCATCCGATATATGTACATAGTCGGGCCATAAGTTCTGTCACATGGGTAAAATTTCGAATTTAGAATAGAGGCCACAAAAAAAGTTATGGGAATTCGAAATTTGAATATTTCAAGAAAATAAAAATACAGGTTTTCTGGAATATTCTTCATTTTCCAATATGGAGTGGACGCGCAAAGAAGACAGAGTCGCAATAATTGCATTGCATCGTTGCGGCCACGCACCAACAGTGATTTTTAAACTGCTGAAAAATTTGAAAATTCCACTGAGATTCATTTATCGTACTATCAAACGATTCAGGGAAGATTCAAGTTTAGATGATAAACAAAGAAGCGGTCGACCTAGTACTGTTCGGACTCCAGCGGTCATCAAAGCAGTGAAGGCGGGAATCCAACGAAATCCTGTCCGCAAGCAAAAAATGTTGGCTCTGCAGATGGGACTAAGCAGAACCACTGTTAAAAGAGTATTGAATGAAGACCTAGGACTGCGTGCTTACAGAAAAAGAACAGCACATCTTCTTAACGCACGGCTGAAGAAAATCAGACTCGAAAGATGCCGGGTTTTGTTAAGGCGGTACGCAGGTAAAAAATACCGCGAAATACTTTTTTCGGACGAAAATTTTTTTAATGTTGAGGAGAGTCACAACAAACAAAATGATAAAGTGTATGCACAGTCTAGTGAGGAAGCGAGCAAACGTGTGCCACGTGATCAGCGTGGCCATCACCCTTCGGCATTCATGGTTTGGCTTGGGGTCTCCTATTTGGGTCCAAAAAGGTGTTTTTTTGTGAAAAAGGAGTGAAAACCAGTGCCCTCGTATATCAAAACACAGTCCTAACAAACATTGTGGAACCTCTTTCACAAACAATGTTCAAAAATAGGCACTGGGTTTTCCAGCAGGATTCTGCACCGGCCCATAAGGCGAAAAGTACCCAAAACTGGCTAACGACCCATGGAATCGTCTTTATCAGGCACGAGGATTGGCCCTCCTCCAATCCAGACTTGAATCCTTTGGATTATAAAATATGGCAGCACTTAGAGGAGAAGGTCTGCGCTAAACCCCATCGCAATTTGGAGTCACTTAAAGCATCTCTGATTAAAGCAGTCGCCGATATTGACATGAATGTCGTGCGTATTTCGATTGATGACTGGCCTAGCAGATTGAAGGCTTGTATCGAAGCCAGAGGAGGACATTTTGAATAATTTTAGTGTGGTTTAAATCTGTATTTTGTACCCTTTCATTTGATATATAAATGGTTGTAGTGCGTAACTCATTGTGTCATTTATTTAACTTTCCATATGTGACAAAACTTATGACCAGACTATGTATACGAGTATACAAGCAACATCCTTTGAGTCAACAGGGAGAGTAAAATCATTTTGTATAAGTCGGCGGCCAATAGTAGAATTGGGCACATTATGATGTGCCCAAACGTGAAATATCATGACACGATAAAATCTCTTAAGGCAACTGCAGTAGCTTAGGTGAAGACTGAAGGGGGCGAGCGCAGTGAAGCCCCCGAATAGTCTTCGTGTTCGTTTGACATGTATAACACAAAAAACATCATTTAACGCTGAATAAAAATGCTTTTAAAAAGACATGTTTTCGTTAAAACCCGCCACATCATGATGTGCCCAGTAATGGCTTGGGCATAATAATATCATGAAATGGCGGGGCACATCATGATGTGCCCGATTCTACGATCGGCCGCCGACATATAGATGGTGACATGATATTTCTGATTGTTTAGGATGCGTAGATCTATTTAAATATTTTGTGTGTTCATATATATAACATGTGTGAGTCCAGAAAACATTTTAAAGCTAAATTAAAGTTCTGTTTAAATAATGAGCAACAAATTAAGATGGATATGCTTGCAAAAACACACTCAGAAAAATTGTTTGGAAAGTTTTGGAAGTCGACCAATAAACTAAATGCAAAGACGGGTCTGCCCGTGAGCGTGGCTGGATTGAATGAGCCTACTGCCATAGCGAACTTGTTTCGACAGCACTTTACTGTGAAATCACTGTTGCCACGCGAGCAACGCGTGACCGAGGCTGAGACCAGTGGCGGGGGGACACCCACCATGTTTAACGCTAAACAAGTGGAAGCCATCATTAGAGGCATGGTAAGAGGTAAGTCTCCGGGTCATGATGGTCTCAGCATCGAGCACCTTAAGCTGGCGGGACCCCACCTACCAAGAGTCCTCTCCTTATTTTTTAACTTATGTGTTAGTCATAGTTATCTGCCACAGGCCTTGATGCATACTGTTGTCGTACCGATCATAAAGAGTAAGACTGGGGACGCCTCTGACGTGTCCAATTACAGGCCTATATCCCTGGCTACAGTTGTTGCAAAGGTATTGGACAGTTTGCTTGACAAGCAGTTGGCTGAACATGTACAACTCCACGACGCTCAATTCGGCTTTAGGCCGGGACTGTCGACGGAGAGCGCCATACTGTGCCTCAAGCAAACTGTCCAGTACTATACCATTAGGAAAACGCCGGTGTTCGCCTGCTTTTTGGATCTGTCAAAGGCGTTCGATCTTGTGTCGTATGACGTAATATGGGGTAAGCTGCGTGAGGATACAACGGTGCCATCTGACATTGTATCATTATTTAGGTACTGGTATGATCATCAGAGGAACAGCGTACGATGGGCTAGCGCTTACTCGGAAGAGTATGGGCTGGAGTGCGGGGTGAGGCAGGGGGGGTTGAGCTCACCGCGGCTCTTCAGCCTATATATGAACCGACTGATCGGTGAGCTCAGCGGCGCCAATGTTGGTTGTCATATTGATGGTGTTTGTATGAACAACATCAGTTATGCCGATGACATGGTGCTGCTGAGCCCGTCGGTTAGTGCTCTTAGGAAGCTCGTGGCAATGTGTGAGTCCTATGCGGTGGCCCATGGGCTCAGGTATAATGCAAAGAAGAGTGAGCTTATGGTTTTTAAATCAGGCTCTAAAACCTACCATAATCTGCCTGAAGTCTCACTCTGTGGCACTCCTCTATGTAGGGTACAGAAGTTCAAATACCTGGGCCACTGGGTCACTGATGATCTTAAAGATAATATGGACATTGAGAGGGAACGCAGGTCGCTGGCTGTTCGCTGTAATATGCTGGCCCGAAGGTTCGCTAGGTGTACGAAAGCAGTTAAAATAACGCTTTTTAAAGCATACTGCCAGTCATTTTACACCTGCAGCCTTTGGGTCGACTTTAAGCAGCGGGCATATAGCGACCTGCGGGTCCAGTATAATAACGCTTTCAGGGTTCTGCTGCGGCTGCCGCGGTTCTGCAGTGCCTCTGGCATGTTTGCGGAGGCGCGTACGGATGACTTTTACGCTATAATGAGAAAACGAAGCGCCTCCATGCTGGCTCGCCTCCGCGGCAGCACCAACAGAATCCTGAGTGTATTTATAGACCGGTGGGACTCCCCAATGTTGAGTCGTTGGGTGCAGCTCCACACTACGAGATGAGATGCTCGCGTGTGTGTGTATTCTGTGTGTATATGTTAACTTTTTATTTTAATTTTATGTTTTATGTTTGTTACTAACACTAGACTTTAAGATATTGTTACTAACACTATGGACTAAATTTAACGGTCTGAAATAAATGAATATTGAATATATCTGGCTGGTGCACCGTTTAAAATCGATCACAAAAGTTACTCTAGTCTGTTTAGCTATACCGCACCAACTACGGGATAGTCACTTGATGAGCAAAACATAATAATGATTGTTTGCCTAGCCAGCCAGACAGAGTACCTTTCATTGCACTATCTTGTCAATTTATGAGTGTGTATTTGTTATATCTTAATGGAAAACTACAGTCCATAGAGCGGAAACTAGACAACTATGCTATGCACTAACCTACCTACAATGCCTAATATGTTTGCTAATGTCAATATATGCGTATGTACAGTCACCCACAGATACTTGTGAGCACGACAGCTACTAAAATAGATCTACACATCCTAAACAAGAAAAATCATCTACACAGCGGAAGTGTCAATATGATGTCAACATCCAAGTAATACAGAGGATTTTTTTGACATAATTTTAACACTTTGATGTTGTAGATACATATTTCTGATGATGTGTAGATCTAACTATTTTAATGGGTACATAATTTCATAATTCATAATTTCTTTATTGCACACAAAAAGTTACATAGGACAGTAAAAAACATAGAAAACGTGTACAAAGGCGAGCTTATCTCTAATAAGAGATCTCTTCCAGCAAACCAAATAGGGATGAGACAGGTGGATTGCTGAGCAGGAGTAGACCCATGTGTACAGTACATATAATTATTACTTACAAATCAATAGACTACATAAACTAGTGCATATTGGCTCATTTAAGTCTAAGTTCCAAAAATGGTCTTACTAACGATTTGTGCCCAACAGGGTCCATAATTATCTACACTATTTTTAAGACCTTAATGTTATTATGGCGTGCAATAAACAAATATGAATATGAATACTCCAAATGATCACTCTTCCTAAAATGTTGGTGTTGGTTGGTGTTCCTAACATTTTAGGAAGAGTGATCATTCGGAGTACAAATCGTTAGTAAGACCATTTTCGGAACTTAGACTTTAGATGAGCCAATATGGAACCTAATTTTAACCGACTTCCCAAAGGAGGTTTACAATTCGTCCGGGTGTTTTTTTATGTGTGTGCCCCGATAGCGCCTAAACGGATGGACCGATTTGGAAAATTATTTTTTTGTTTGAAATGGATTACCTTCCCATTGGTCCCATTAACACCAGGTCAGGATCTGATGATGGGATCCTGGAGAAATCGAGGGAACTCTTCAAATATTATAGGCAGACCTATAGTGATTTTTGTGTTTTTCATAATAACTCGTGCAAATGCACATGGTAAGCATAATTTGTGATGCGGAAGTGCTGATGAAGACCACATATGGCCACCAGATCTGCTCAATACTAGGTACAAATACAATGCGTGGCTGACGGGCAGGCGACGCATAGCCTAAACCGGCGGACCTAGAGCCATGAAACTTTGTACAGAGGTTCCTTAGTAGCGTGGGGTAGCACTGAGATGGGATTTGACAAAATTAAGTCCCCAAGGGGGGGGGGGGGGTAAGGGGTAACAGTTTGTATTAAACTCAATCTAATCAAATAGGGTTTGTGGAAGTCGGTTTTTTCTAAAGTTTACTTTTTGTTTCAATTATGATAGCTTGAATGCTTACATATATCTGATGCTGAATGTATTACCATACCAGTCATAACAAAACATCCTTATTATGAGAGTGAATCCAAAACATCAGCTCGGAGCGACCATAAACGCCGGTAAAGTCTAGCAATCTCATGAATCCTATTAGGAAGGTGTTTGGGAGTCCGGAGTAGTATTTCATCAAGCACTGACAGAGCAGTCTACTTATTTTTACAAAACAATTGTTAGTTTACTCACCGGTTAGCAACAACGTTTAATGACAGATAACAGTGTTGACGCGGTGAGGTGACAGCTATACTGCGTCAATAGTTCGTTCACCTTTCGATCGAAAACTGTTCTTGGTTATTCTCATGCTGAACATTATGATTACCATACCAATCATTTGGCGTCAGGTTTAAAAATGCTTTTTTGTAAACGAATAGGTTTGGTAAGTACTTAACTTAAAAAATAACGTAGGTATTGATAAAATTATTGCAACACTAACGCCATCTAGTTTTAACTCACTTGCAACTATCAAGATCAAGGGCTGAGTCCCTAGGTGGCCCATTTCAATTTTCTTTTGAGGTTGGGAGATAATAACACTTGTCATTATACAGAATGTAACAGAAGGGGGTGTACAAGCCACTTTATTTGTCACTCCACCACACAGATCAGCTGAGCGCTAGGCCCGAAATGTACTGAGATAATAAAAATAAAGTTGTTTTGATCAAGTCGGTACCATAGTGAAAGTTGTTCAGAATGATGTCCCTAAAAACCCTCTTTCGGCTTGTACACCCCTTTCTGTTACACCCTGTATTCGCAACCAATCCATTCAACATTTGAGGACCTACCTCGATCGTTAACTCGGTACGTACTCGCGGTGTTATCGAAAATATTTAACCCCAACTTATACTAAACTACTTTAAACATGTATATTAATATTAATTTAAACTTCACCATCATAAAATTTGTAATTAATTAATTAAATTATTATGTAAATCAAAACTGAAATTCATTTAGTGATGTATATTAATATCAATTTAAACTTAACTTAAATAAACAAATAGAAATTGTAATTAATTAACTAAATAACTATTTTACTCAATATTTGTTATATTATAATGAAATGTAATTTGATGCATGCTGTGTTTGCCTATAAGTGGACAAACATCTACAATGAGTACAAAATGTAACTATTAAGTAAACATGTATTGTCCGTTGGCGGACCTTAGCCAATAAAATAAAATAAAATAAATATCAGGCAAAGAAACGCAAGGTTCGATGTGCGGCAAAGTAACGCATCATAAACTTGATTGAATATCTAGAACGAGAACTCTAGATGCTCGGGGCCGAGACCCGTGAACCCTGCCTTATTGGGGCCTATTACCACACTCAGTGTTATTTGGGCCTATCACCACAACTCAGTGTTATTTGGGCCTATCACCACAACTCAGTGTTATTTGGGCCTATCACCACAACTCAGTGTTATTTGGGCCTATCACCACAATTCAGTGTTATTTGGGCCTATCACCACAACTCAGTGTTATTTGGGCCTATCACCACAACTCAGTGTTATTTGGGCCTATCACCACAACTCAGTGTTATTTGGGCCTATCACCACAACTCAGTGTTATTTGGGCCTATCACCACAACTCAGTGTTATTTGGGCCTATCACCACAACTCAGTGTTATTTGGGCCTATCACCACAACTCAGTGTTATTTGGGCCTATCACCACAACTCAGTGTTATTTGGGCCTATCACCACAACTCAGTGTTATTTGGGCCTATCACCACAACTCAGTGTTATGCGTCGTAAACCACGTTTGCTTTACCGGTACGCTGCTGGGGGGCAATTCTGGCGCTAGCGAGATCATGTGCATGGTCGAAATATCGATTTTGAGATACCGAAATCTCTATCAAAAACAAGAAAAAGCTATTCTTACGACCAACCGAGATATCTCGACCCGTTTTCGATCGAAATAAATATAAATCGAGATCGTTTTCGACCGATTTAGGCGGCATCAAAACCGATATCTCGACTGGGGAGATGATATCGATAGCGCGAGAATCGGGGGCCTGGTTCTGAGAGATAGGGGCGTATTGAGCACCTATTGGTCGGACCAACACAGTCGCGATTGGGGTCTTGGAAATTGGCACTTAGAGATGGCGTATTTGAGTGAGCTTAGGACAGAGAAACGTTTGACAGGAGGCTTTAGGAAAGGCCGCGTTTGGTTTACATGGATGACATCACACTTTAATTTTTTATGTGGTAACCTAAATACACGTGTTACGCTCTCCAAGTGTGATCGGAACCCTTGGTGCGCGAGTCCTACTTGCACTTGACCGGTTATTTCAAATTATTTATATTCCCCGGCAGACCATCCCCGGGATGAGCCTGAGGGACGAAGGGGGGGGGGGGGGGGGGGAAGGGCGCCATAAATCAGCCCCAAGATTCATGCCCCTTAATGTGTCGGTGCTGCGATGACGTGCAATCTTTCTTATTAAACCCTCCAGAACTCGCGTTGCAAAACTTCTAATTAAGATGGATAGCGTGTCTGATGTAATGAGATAGGATCTGATGTATTCTGTGACGAATATTTTAGACGAAGACTGTGTAATTATTTCCTATTTTTAACCGACTTCCCAAAGGAGGAGGTTTACAATTCGTCCGGATGTTTGTTTTTTTTTTATGTATGTTCCCCGATAGCGCCTAGACGGATGGACCGATTTGGAAAATTATTTTTTTGTTTGAAAGGGTTTACCTTCCCATTGGTCCCATTGACACCAGGTCAGGATCTGATGATGGGATCCTGGAGAAATCGAGGGAACTCTTCAAATAATATAGGCAGACCTATAGTGATTTTTGTGTTTTTAGTAATAACTCGTGCATTTACTCACGGTAAGCATAATATTGTGATACGGGACTGCTGATGAAGACCACTTAAGGCCACCAGAACTGCTCAATACTAGGTACAAATAATGCGTGGCTGACGGGCAGGCAACGCATAGCCTAAACCGGTGGACCTAGAGCCATGAAACTTTGTACAGAGGTTCCTTAGTAGCGTGGGGTAGCACTGAGATGGGATTTGACAAAATTAATTTACCAAAGGGTTTGTGGAAGTCGGTTTTTTCTAAAGTTTACTTTTTGTTTCAATTATTTTAATTCGTTATTCTACCTATTTCACGAAATCAATCGATAGCTACTAGGAAACCATCAAACTTTATCCTTGTCTTGTTATTGTATTTACACAGGCCAGAGCAAATAGGTAAAGTAAAGTAAAAGTATTTATTCAAGGAAAATGGTAGGTACACTTAAAAATGGTGGTTGACTGCTGCCACTAGGATAATAATATAACCTGTATTTATGGCTCGCAGGCCCGTACCTCGTCCGAGGCGTTTGTGGTAAGATTTGGATATTCAGACGGTTCTAACAAGAATAATACAAGTACTTGAGAAAAACAAATAAAAAATAAAATAATAATAATAGGCTAGTTACAATTTAGAAATGCAGAGTGTATATTGTATAGTGT
This sequence comes from Argyresthia albistria, assembly GCA_963457715.1. Classification (NCBI taxonomy): domain Eukaryota; kingdom Metazoa; phylum Arthropoda; class Insecta; order Lepidoptera; family Argyresthiidae; genus Argyresthia; species Argyresthia albistria. Next base: position 2,615,529 of record OY735255.1, read on the forward strand.
ATGTTTGGGGGTGTGTAAATAAGTGAGAGAGGGTGTGTGTGTGTGTGTGTGAGGGTGTGTGTGTGTGTGTCTTCGCGGCTTTAACATTGTGCGGTCTTTAGATGGTCCACAATCCTCATTGTGCGGACCGACCTCATTGCGGGGACGTCCGCACAATATTTTGACGTAGCTTCAAATATAGCTATCGAATTCTCGCGTTCTGATTGGTCGACTGGTGAAGTTTGAGCAGATTTTCGAGGGGGCCCGCATAATCGGTATTTTTGTTTAGTTAAGTTAACACACGCCGAAAATCAGTTCAGATGTGTTACCACCACGTGGCGCCACCAGTCTGAAATGTGTATGTTAGTTCGAATTTCATATTATGCGGACCTACACAAAAAGACCGCACTTTATGCGTGAAATTAGACTCATATCCCACGACGTGTGTGAAACTAATTACAGAGGTTGAATATCAGAAATGACAATGCAATATTTTTCTAACTTGGATCTGATGATGGAGCCGGAAGGTGGCCAAGGGAACTTTGTTACCAAACGACGCAACTGTATCGAGTTTAGGCTTAATTGATTCGTCTTGACAAGTACTTTGGTCCCGCAAGAGATCCAGGGTCTGATGATGGAGCCGGAAGGTGGCCAAAGGAACTCAGATACCAATCGACGCAACCCTACGAGTTTGGGCTCATTTGATTCGTCTTGACAAGTACATACTTTGGTCCCGCATGAGCTCCAGCGGCGTCCAATGATGGAGCCAGAATATGGCCAAGGGAACTCAGTTACCAAACAACGCAACCCTGTCGAGTTTGGGCTCATTTAATTTGTCTTGACAAGTACTTTGATCCCGCATAAGGTCCAGGGTCTGATGATGGAGCCGAAGGGTGGCCAAGGGAACTTAGTTACCAAACTACGCAACCTTATCAAAATTTAGCCCATTTGATTCGTCTTGACAAGTATTTTGGTCTCAAACGAGGTCCAGGGTCTGATGATGGAGTTGGAAGGTGGCCAAGGGAACTCAGTTACTAAACAAAGCAACCCTATCCAGTTTGGGCTCATTTGATTCGTCTTGACAAGTACTTGGTCTCGCATGAGTTCCAGCTTCTGATGATAGAGTAGGAAGGTGGCTAAGGGAACTCAGTTACCAAACGACACAACCCCTATCGAATTTGGGCTCATTTGATTCGTCTTGACAAGTACTTTGGTCTCACATGAGGTCCAGGGTCTGGTGATAGAGTCGGAAGGTGGCTAACGGAACTCAGTTACCAAACGACGCAACCCTATCAACTTTGGGCTCATTTGATTCACTCGACAAGTACTTCCGAACGGGCGGTAGTATACAAAAATATTAATATTATATTGACGTTGACTAAGTAATATGTATGATTTTATGGTCAATAAAAATTTTGAACTGAACTGAACTGAACTTGAGGTCCAAGGTCTAATGATGGAGCCGATGGTGGTAGCCATAGAAACCTGTTACCAAACGACGCAACCCTATGAAGTTTTGACCCATTTCATTCGTCTTGATAAGTAGCAGCTATAGTTACTTTTGGCTTGGCTCCAAGGTCTGATGATGGAGCCGGAAGGTACCCATGGGAATTCTGTTACCAAACGGCGCAACCCTATCGAGTTTGGGCTCATTTCATTCGACTTGACAGGTTCTTTAGTGCCGGATGAGATCTAGAGTCTAATGATGGAGCCAGAAGGTGGCCATGGGAACTCTGTTACCAAACGACGCAACCCTATCAAGTTTGGACTCATTTTATTCGTCTTGACAAGTACTTTGGTCCCAGATGAGGTCCAGGGTTTTATGATGGAGCCGACGGTGGCCATAGAAACCTGTTACCAAATGACTCAACCCTATCAAGTTTGGACTTATTTCATTCGTCGTGACAAGTAGGTACTCTTGGTATATCTTATGATATAGCCAAAATATAAGTGAAGGATAAAAGCATGAATAAATAAATGATAGTTTAAATATGAACAAAACACGGTTTCTTATTTGTAGGTGAAGTTAAAAAATAAATAATAATATATATATATTTTAAACTTTATTTAATTTCTTTACTTTATCTTTATACTTTATACTTTATTGCACAGAAAACATAATACAGACACTTAATATTGGAAAAAACATGTACAAAGGCGAGCTTATCGCTTATAAGAGAACTCTCCCAGCAAACCTAGGATAGAGAGGATAATTTAATAAAAGGTAAACCTACATATGTGCACAACGATAAATATTAAAATAACTACTTACTAACAAATACATATAAAAACAAAAACAAAAAATAGTATACATATACATAGAAACTAAGTTATATTAAGGTAGAGAAGCGTTCAAGTGTTTTTAAAAAATGTTGAGTGAAGGACTGTCCCTGATAACACTGGGAAGTTTGTTCCAAAGTCTGATAGCTCGGAGACGGACCCCATGCTCATATGCAGATGTGTTGTGTTGCGGAGTTATAAGCAGTGACCTAGTGTGAGATCTCCTGGGCCTATCCGAAGACAAAAATTCAAATCGATCTCGCAAGAAGCCAGGATAGCGTGGATTAAATAATATGTTGAAGAGACAGATGAGGGTGTGGAAATCCCGACGAAGACGGATAGCTAGCCACTTCAGCTCCCTGCGAAACTCCGAGACATGGTCATACTTGCGCAGACCGAAGACGAAACGAATCCCGAGATTTTGAAGTCGCTCGAGTTTATTCAGTTGTTCTTCGTTTGCGCTGAGCCAACAGACATCAGCGTAATCGATAAGAGGAATGAGCAAAGACTGGGCAAGCGTGATTTTTGTCTGACGAGGCAGGAAGTTTTGAAGTCGCCTGAGGGAATGAAAAGTAGCGAAGACACGCCTACTGAATTTGCTGACATGCACTGACCAGGACAATTGGTTGTCGAAGAAAACGCCCATATTTTTGGCCTTCGTGCTATATTCGATTATTTTTCCATCGAAGGTTACAGAAGCAATGGACATATGCTGTAAAAGGTTAAGATAATACCTAGAACCTATAAATCAAAGCCTGCGACTTACTAGGGACGAGTAATCCAAAAGAAGTCCCTGATTTTCTCAGGATCGATATTTAGTATCCTTACAGCAGAGTCCATATCACACGGAGAAAAATGTCGATAAATTTGGAGATCGTCTGCGTAAAGATGATACGATGAGGAGAGTACATCCGAGATGGAATTAATGTAGACAGAAAAAAGGAGAGGAGAGAGAATACCACCCTGAAGGACCCCTGTGAATAGATCATCACACCACTCCGTAGAAATCGCCTCTGACTTAATACGCTGCTTGCGCCCTCTCAGGTAGGAGTCAAACCAGCTAGCAGAAATGGAGGATAGATTCAGGGACTTCAGTATCTCAACGAGAATATCGAAATCGACGCAGTTAAAGGCGCTGCTGAAGTCGAGCAATGCAAGCACAGTGAGCTTTTCAAACCTACTCACAGTTCTAGCAACATATAGGTCACCATCTTTCACAGACACCAGCAATTTCATTGAATCTTTGGACCTTATATTGTCTTCTAACACTGGCTCCCAAAACCTAATTTTTGCAGGGGATATAAATATTAATTTGCTTGACGAAACCGACAGTCCAGACTACCACTCTCTATTATCGGAAAAGGGTCTAAAAGCGTTAATAACTAAACCCACAAGGAACGAAAATTGCCTGGACCATATATTCGTACGCTCAAACCTCGAAGCCGTGGGCATTGTCTGTAACAGTACCATAACAGATCACCGAGCTACAATCGGTAGTCTTTCACTCGTCAAAAAACAAACACCAAAGCGTCCAACCACTAAAATTGATTTCTCAGCCGTTGCAAATGAGCTGAGCAATCTAAACTGGTCAGGTGTTCTAGATGAACTTGATCCTTCACTAAGTGCTCAAACATTTACTAACATAATCTCCAACACGATCAAAACACACACCACCTCAATAACAGTAAGCCGTCGTAAATACGCTATAAAGCCATGGATCACTCCAGGCCTTATACGTTGCATAAGACACAGGGACTTGTTGCATTTGCGAACTCATAAAGATCCCAATAACATAATACTTCAAATATCATATAAGAGGTATCGCAACTATTGCAACGACCTATTAAAACGCTTAAAATCCATTCATAATAACGCAACCCTTGCTACAAGTAAAAACAACCCAAAAAAGTTATGGCAAGCTATCAAAACCATATGTGACCTAAATAAACAAAAGGAACCATGTAACGAAATACTTAAAACCAAGGACACAGTCGAGGACTCACTAAATCATTTTAACCAATATTTTACTAGCATTGGACAGTCGTTAGCTAACACTACCATGGACAAGCTCAATACAAACGAAGCGGAACTCTCTAAAAGGATTGATCTAAGAGAAATGCCTGCCCCAAACTCATTTTTTCTACAACCAACTACCGAAAGCGAAGTAGAAACCCTTATCTTACATAGCAAGTCCGAAAGTTCACCAGGTATTGATGACATACATAACAAATTACTAAAATGCATCTCAAAACAAATATTAGTACCACTGACCCACATATTTAATTGTAGCATATCAGCTGGGCGCTTTCCTCAGTGCTGGAAAAAAGCAGCGGTAATACCAATCTTCAAAGGCGGTCAGAGAAAGGAACCCTGCAACTATCGTCCAATTTCCCTATTAAGCGCTCTCTCTAAGCTGCTGGAAAAGGTTGTCAACAGTCGCCTTATAGGATACCTCGAATCACGCAAACTATTGGCCGAAGGACAGTACGGGTTTCGCCGAGGCAGGTCTACGGAGGATGCAGTCACGGACCTTCTCAAGGTTGTCAGCACTGAGCTGGATAGGGGCAAGGCTTGTGTCGGCATATTCCTGGACTTGGCCAAGGCTTTTGACACTGTCTCACCAACCATATTGTCGCGTAGGCTGGAAGCCATTGGCATCAGAGGGATTGCCCTGGAATGGTTCTCCAGCTACTTAAATCTCAGAACCCAGTGTATCAAAGTTAGTCAACACATCAGCCCATCGAGCAGCATAGCATTCGGTGTGCCGCAGGGCAGCGTCCTCGGCCCGACCCTCTTCCTAATTTACATTAATGACATCTGCAACTTGTTTAGACATAAGAAGGAAGTGGATGTGTTCTGTTACGCCGATGACACTGCTCTGATATGTTGTGGAGAATCATGGGAACAGACTTTTAAACTGGCTACGACCTGCATGCGCGATGTCAATAACTGGCTTCAGAATAGTCTACTGACATTAAACACCAGCAAAACAAAATTTATCAGTTTTCATAAGACCGCCGCATCCCAACCTCCCCCAGAATACGACACGGTTATGCTACACTCCTGCCCGGCTGATTCCCAGACCTGCGTCTGTCCCGGCATATCAAGAGTGGCGCAGATTAAGTATCTGGGAGTTATTCTGGATGAGAAAATGACGTTTGCACCTCATGTCTCTAGTGTGGCAAGCCGGGTGCGCAAATTAATCCCAATATTTAAAAACTTGCGACAGGGAGCTGACCCGGAAGTTTTGAGGCTGGTGTATCTGTCCCTCTGTCAGTCTTTGCTTATATACTGCATCACAGCTGTAATGGTTCACACATTGAGTGCAAGAGTCAGTTCATTTAACGCTTGGGTCATCGAGAAATTCGAAGTAATTTGGCAAGAAACAACTGTGAACAACAATGGATCTCGGGGAAAAGAAGTCGGGTCAGGTTTTTTTGTCGCATTCCTGCGAAATGTGTACGGATCAGAGCCGATTTGGCTGCGCGCTGAATAAATTATTGATAACTAAATAATGGAAGTTTCTTATGGAACTATACGGAGAAAGCTAATGTGTTGACTGCAAATATACAGTTGCGATTGATTATTACGTTGTGGTGAGTCTGACATCACGGGTTAGCATATCTTTCCAGTGATCTTTGTCTAAGACGCTAGCGGTCGGGTAGTCAGGCTTAATTAATTGCAACCGCTTTATAGCCAGCGATCGACAAATTTTGTGTATCAACAATACCAAATGACTTAAGTTATAACCAATATATATGATGGTTGATTATAGAAATTATACATACACAAAATTGTAGACAGCGGGCGTGCATGGAATGTTTGATTGAAACTAGACCCTGTGTTGATAGTAATAAGGAGCTTGCGCTTGGGCAGTATTTGCGGGGGGGGTCGCCGTCTTCCCAATGTGTGGCCCATATAAATACGATGACGGGAGTGGAATCGGGAGTCAGTCCGTACGTCAAACCACTGTGGTGCATGTGTCTTTGTTAAATCTGATCAGTTCTGTCAGCTGTTTTACGCGTCTGGAACTGGAAGATTTGTGATTGTGTGCTACAGTGGCATTTCGTGTGAGTCTGAAGAGCCGAGATCGGTTCCTATCCTTTAAATCAACCTACCCAAATTCCAAAACTATCCATGGGTCGTTAGATAAGAACTTTTAGGTAATTTTTAATCTGAGTCTGAGTCTGGGCTTGGAGCGACCCTAATTTCCCTTTTCCTTCACCATAGGATTCCTGGATTAGCTCTTAGGAAATTCGCGAGTTGATCCTTTCCTCATCCCTTTCGTGTAGTGAGTTAGAAAATCCCATACACAAGTCGTTGAACACACAAACACATTCAATTCACACACAACCATCTTCGAGTGGTGTCGATGATGGACATGGTAAAAACACTAGGATTTTAGACTAGGCTAGACAGGAGTTTAGTTGCGGCTAAACCTAGGTTGTCTAGGGCATAGGAAGACTGTTTGATCGATGGGGTTCCGCGGATGTAAATAACAAATTCAGAAGAAAGTATAAACGTTGTCAACTCAGGTAACTTATCCTGTTGATATTTTTGACATTTGAGTGTTGTCGGGGACGCGCGAAGAGATCAAATTACAGTCTAAAGTTCATTGTTTATAGACGGGTAGATATTTTGCCTTGCCTTGGATCGTTTTGATTCAAGTTGCATCTTTAAATTAAATGTCAATTCCGCTGGGAGACCTAACGTGTAGATTGTGTCACGCATTTATTTTGCTGGGCTCAGTCGAGGCGAGCTGTGGTAACGAGGTACCTAAATCGGTATTTTCCGAAGTACGTAACTCGTTGTGGAGAGGGTTAGGCCTCTAAAGCGCTAAAGAAAACGTTTCGATAACATCCAGCTCGAATTGCGCAGAGTTGAAGGTTTCAAAACGTTACGTTCCTATCGAGGAAAACCGTTAGTTCAGACCCATTTCGGAAAATCAAATCGCAATTGTGTAAACCCGGTCTATTTGGATCGTTTTTGCCGTGAACTAATTATATAATTGGAGCCACAAAAGCCGCTATTAGCGAGCACATAAAATATCATTGAGTACTCACGTCGTAACACTACGACGGATAACCAAACAAATATTATAAATTGTGGTCGACCACGTAAAAGAAGCTCCAAGCGTCCATATATACAAAAATAACTGGTACCAGTACACAAATTATAACAAAGATCGATCTGGCGCAAAACACCGCTAACTGATGTGAATTACCGGCTTGCAGACATACATGGCTTTCTCTGTTTAACTCGAAACTTTAACTTCCTAAACCAATCTTCCGTAAATTGTTGCATATCTAATGGATTCTCAATAAACGGAAATTTCAGATTTATCATACTGGACTTGTAATTATCACAGCTGAATTGGGACATCTCTTTGGGGGTAGATAGAATAGACGATCACAGCTTTCTGACAGCGGTGGCTCGGCCTTAGCCATTTATGCCGTTACACAGCATGGGGAGCCACAAACAAAACCACGCTCATAACTCTGGAACGAGCACAGCGCTCAATCCTAAAAGTGATGATGAGGAAACCGTTCCGGTACCCCACAAAATCCATCCTCAGTGAATGCAATGTTCTTTCAGTGCGCCAACTTTACATTCTCAGGGCAGCACTTCTCCAGCACAGAATTTCAATTAATTCAGAGGATTTCCCCCGTCTCTTGGAAAAAAGAATTTATAGGGTGCAGGTGCCAGCAGTGAACACCACATTCGCCAAAAGGTTCAGTTTCTTCGCTTTGCCACACCTATATAATATAATAGGCAGATACATTGAAGTGAAAACCACCACTGTACGCGAGTTAAAAGTTAAGCTCTTTAAGTGGCTAATGTCATTAGATTATGATACCACTGAAGCCCTTCTAGTCTAAAACTTATTTCTAAAACAAAATCAGAATTGCTTACCTATTTATTTATTTATTTATCTATCCTTATTCCTAATTACTAAATATATATAGATATGTTTGGTATATATATATATGTATAAATACATATATTATTTTACTATTTCAGTGGTTTGGTCACCTTAGTATGTAAGAGTTCATTAATTAAAATTATTTTTACTTTTGTATTGCTGTCGCTATCCCAAACTCTTGACAACACAACACTGAAATTTCTTTATAGACCTCCACGATACAGGTTATACCTAGTGTGTGGGTCATGAGCATAATACTAAACTGTGTATCATTTGTTTTGGTAAATAAATACTTTTTGTCTTTTTTGTCTTTTTCTCGTCCATCGCATGCTCAATGTCATCAGAGACCTTAAGTAAGACCGTGACAGTGCTTTGACCGGGCCTGAAACCGGACAGGAAACGATTAAACAAGCTGTTTGAGGAGGAGGAGAGCTGAGTATGGACAATGGATTTTAGAACTTTGGAGAGGATGAGCAGGATGGAAATTGGACGAAACTCTTTAAATGAGGAGGGTTTTGAGGTTTTGGATAAAGGGACATCTAAGGCTTTTTTCCATACATGAGGGAAGGAACTGTTAGAGAGAGAGAAGTTTATTCTGTGTGTCATTGCTGGAAGTAACTCGTCAAGCACACTGATGAGCATCTTGGAGCAGATTTTATCGTCTCCGACAGCTTTGGAGGAAATGGGAAGCACAACTTTCTTAACTGCATCAATTAAGAAAGCTGTTTCTTAACTGCATCAATTCCGACAAGACTGAAGTCATATTGAGTGGTGGTGGGAGCTGACCTCGAGCGCAGGAGACACAGAGTGGCATCTTTAACAGAGCGCCGCCTCAGTGCTTGAATGGTCAACAGACCATTGAGAAAATTTTATTTTATAATAATGATTATTCAGAATAAAACTGCCACCCTAAACATTAATTAATTATGGCAACACGGAGAACTTCAATCGGTGTATGGATTTTGAGTACGTATTCACACTATTGTGGGGACGTCGTACTTGTACCTGTGTTAATGAGTATGTATTTACGTCAATATGCGGTCGGCGTGTCACTTCGTACGTAAATACCGAATGTGGGGACAGTGTGTAAATGAGTTCGTATTTAATGTAAAGTGCGGTCGGTGTGTTATTCCGCACGCATTCGGTCTAAAGAGCGGACCGTCCGCATAATAATTTGGGTCCGCATAAGCCGCAATTTTGTCTAGAACTTTAAAGAGCTCTATCTCTGTCTCATTCGAGTGTATAGAAATTTTAAACAAAAGTTGATGCCAGAAAGAGACAGCTCTACATCGTTTATAAATTCACACTCTGCTATGTCTACGGGAAAGGTAGGACCGCACAACCGGGGTTCCTGTCAAGGTCCGCACAATATATGCGTTGCGAACAAGGGTGTGTGAGTGTGTGTGTGAGAGGGTGTGTGTGTGTGTGTGAGGGTGTGTGGGTGGGTGTGGGTGTGCGTGTGCGTATGTGTGTGTGTGCGTATGTGTGTGTGTGTGTGTGTGTGTGTGTGTGAGGGTGCGTATGTGTGTGTGAGTGTGTGTATCGAATGGAAGATAAACGCGCGTGTATGTGAGTGTTTGTGAGTGAGTGTGCGTGCGTCAATGAGAGTGTGTGATGCGAGTGAAATTATACGCAATTAAACTTTTTCAATTTAAAGATAAGAGGAGATTTTCAGTATCATCATATGTTAGGGTTTTGAGAAACTTAGTTACTTTTATTTTGCATTCGTAAGATGTTAGGTGGAAGAAGGAAAAAAGTTTGTTTAGTTTGTTGTACAGATATGGGCCTAGGAAAATATTGTGACGTTTTGTAAAAGTAAGGTTAGGAGTGGGGATACAACAGATTAGATCTTTGCGACGCTTCAAAATTGGATGATAAGCTGTAAGATGGTGTTGACGGAGAATTGTGTCCAAAATAAATAATTGTCTGACGGTAAGGACGTCACAAAGTTTGTATAGTTCGGATGTACTGAAGTATGTGGGACGTTTGGTGGCAACTTTCAAAACTCCTCTTTGGGCAATTTCCAAGGGTCCCAAATGTGTCTTAGCTGCTCCCCCCCAGCAGGTGATACAGTAGGTTAGAATTGATTGAACGAGGGCCATGTAAGTCATTTTAATTATTTTGGATGCGGCAACGTTACGGATTGTTTTAAATATATACATAAGTTTACGGAGTCTAGTCGTTAGAGTGGCGATGTGACATTTGAAATTTAGGTGCTTGTCTAAAGTGATGCCCAGATATTTAATAATATCGGTTTGCACAATAACGGGACATGTACAATTTAGAGGATTATCGCAGGAGTGGGCTTTAATAGTTATATTGAATGATGGTTGGGTAACAGAGGTGACGGAGAAAGGAATAAATTTAGTTTTAGTGGTATTTAGAGTTAGAGAGTTTGCTAGTAGCCAATTAAACACAGAATCAAAGCCTGTCTGCGCAAAAGCTTCTAGCTCTATCCAAGTTTTGGCATTAAAGAGAAGTACCGTGTCATCAGCGTAGGTAATAATGGAGCCGTTCAAGAGGGATAAGTTGCATAAATCGTTAATAAAGATGAGGAAGAGCGCAGGTCCTAAAATACTACCCTGTGGTACTCCATAGCAGATCTCCAGCTCATCGCTCAGACATGCACCTATCTTTACGGCCTGGCGTCGTCCTGTAAGGTATGAGCGGAAAAGATCGAGTTGGGAGCCTCTGACACCTATTGAAGAGAGTTTTAAAAGAAGAGTGGGGATAGGAACAGTGTCGAAGGCTTTCGCCAGGTCTAAGAATATTGCCAGTGTTCTTTTGTTATTGTTTATTTGATTAACAATATTATTTGATAATCTTAGAATAGCATCGACGGTGGATATTTTTTTGCGGAAACCAAATTGATTGGGGGAGATTAGGTTATTATTTTCAAGGTAACTTGTAAGTCTTTTATTTATAAGGTGTTCTAGGATTTTGGAGAGTGACGTAAGTACAGCAATTGGACGATAATTGTTTGGGGAGGATCTGTCTCCACTCTTGAAAATTGGATGTATGATGGCCTTTTTAAGGGAAGTAGGGAAGATGCCATGTTCAAAACAGAGGTTGAAAATATGACTGATGATAGGAGCCAGAGGGAGAGCATACCTCTTGAGTATAAGAGGCGAGATACCATCCCAACCGGTAGCTGCGTGTGGTTTCAGAGATCGAATGGAAGAGATGATTTCATCAGGGTCAGTGTGGAAGAGAGCAAAAGAGGATATGGTGGTTGAAAGTTGTTGCGAAAGAGGAGTGTGCGCAGGCGAGGACTTACTAGTTAAGTTGTCTGCTAGAGTTTTACCAATATTAACAAAGAAATTATTTACATTGTTGCAGGATTCTAAAGGGGGCACGGACGGTAGTAGTAACTTTGACGGTGTAGATTTAGATTTTGATGAATTAGATATTAATTTAATTGTATCCCACAGAAGTTTTGAATTTGACCCAGCTTTTTGAAGTTGAGATGACTCGAATTGTCTCTTCAGTTTCTTAAGTAATTTAGTGCAGAAATTTCTATATCGTAGGTAAGTTGTTTTGAAGATGTCGTTATTTGGGTTTTTTTTCGACTGCTTGTGTAGTCTGTCTCTGTTTCGCATGCAGCGTAAAATCCCGGGTGTAATCCAAGGTTTAATAATTCTGTTCTTTTTCGAAATGGTTCTAATTGTGGTGTTTTGAGTTATAATTTTTGATAAATCGGTGACGAGGGTGTCTGTGGCGGCCTCAGGATCAGTTATTGATAGAATTGAGGTGAGATTTAATTTTTCAAAATCATCATCTAGGGTTGTGTAGTTTGTAGTTGCCGAGGTTGTCACTATACGGTCACGAATTGGGTTTGAGTGTAGAATAAATAGGGTGGGGCGGTGATCTGTGGTATAGGTGTCAAGAAGTAGGGTTTGGGAGGGGAGGCGGGATCTCAACATTGTGTGATCGAGACAGCTATTGTCTCTTGTGGGTAAGTCGTGAGCTGGAAGAAGGCCTAGGAAAGCTAGTCTATTTAGGTAGTTATGGGAGCTGGTGTCCAGTGACGCGGGTGTAATATCGATATTTATATCACCGGTAAGAATAATAGATTTAAAGGTGGAGAGGGGAGGGATTATTAGGTCCAGAGCATTTAGGAATGGGTCTATGTTGGTAATTGAAGGGGACCGGTAGATACAAATAATGGCGATGTCGGTACCTAGTTTTATTAGAATCCCAGAAGCCGTATCATTTAATTCTAGCTCTTCATATGTATGAGGTAGGTCTGTTTTAATGTAAACCACTACACCGTCGTTTTGATTTAGATGTTTATAGGTCTGTATAGGAGTGTAATTGTTAAGCGAGGGAAGAAGAGTATTTGATAGACATGATAGCCAACATTCTGTAAACACCAAAATATCGCAGTTTATTTTTAGTCTAGTGAGTAGAGTTTGAAGATTAGGAAAATTTCTGTTGATTGATCGAGACAGGATTTTTATGGTTTTGTTTGTGTCAGAAATAAAAGTGTGGGCAACTTCGGGTATGCATGGTATGACGGTTGATAAGTTAAAGTTGTCTAGATTATTGTTTAATAAAGCTTGATCATTAGCCATTGAGAAGAAAATGTATTGCGCCATGTTTGGTGTGCGAGTAGATATTAAGTTTGTTAGTTATAGCGAGGGGATAAACAGAGGTTGAAAAAGCTGATTTGGGCTTTGTGAGTGTATTTAAGGGGTTTCTTATGTTGTTATCTGATAATGTTAAGTGAGTTTGATTATAAAAGTGTTTTTTTGCGTGTATGGGTTTAAATTGCGTACAGGTTTTTGTGTTATGTGTGTTATATTTTGTGATTGTTGAGTTTGGGGGTGTTACGGACAGCGAGCTCCTACCGGCGCAACGAACGCCGGCCGACTGACTGGCTGGAGGTGCGAGCGAGACGGCGCAGCGCGCCGACAAGGACCGCATGAACGGAGAGGCGATCCCTGCGACGACCACGGAGAGAACAATGGACCGACGCTAGCTCCGAGTATAAATATAAGCTAGTTTGTAAGCGAATTTGTAGGAATGGTAGGATTCCGCGTCCGGCAGCCGAGCTGTACGGTCGTCTCCACTCGCGCTCCCCCGTTGCCACCCCGGCAACCAGTTTTCCCTCTCCCGCGTCCGCGCCCGCGCCCGCGTGAGAGACCGCTCTCTCTCTCCCTCGCACACCCGCCGAGACCGTCCCGGTCGAGGCAGGTAGTAGCGACCGCCGCGAGTTCTGTGAAGTGACTGTGCTTAGTGCCCTCCCTTTGGATTGGTTCCGGCAGGTCGTATAGTATATTTATTTATTCTGTCTCCCTTGTCCCCCACTGTCTGTTCTTTCCTATTATTTATATTATTTGTGTTTGTTTATTCACCTCGGGCCGTCTGGACTGAGACGGAGACGGTCAGAGACTCACCTAGGTACACACCACATTTAGGTACTCAACACACCTCTCCCTGTGCGCTTACAGCCACAGGGAGGTTTTCCATGGCCTCCTTCGCTGAGACCATCGGCCATGTCTTCTCTCCGTATTTTTCGGAGATACTCCTCAGAAAATTAAGGAGAGAAGAAATGGTCGAGGCTCATCCCCTCTTATCTATGTACATAGATGAACTTTTAGCCCCCATCCCGCCCGCGAACCCATTAGTTTGCACCATTGTGCGCAAATTCCCCCCTTCCAGCCCGTCTTCCTGCTCGACCGCTGATTTCCCAGTGAAATCGCCGGTTATAATCCCTACCTCATCTAACCCCAGTCCCGACCAGACCCTCACTGCATCCCCCGTAGCTCTAGGCGGTTCGACTCCGCTAAATCGCTCCCCGTCCCCCAGCCCAGCCTTTAGCCCACTGACCCCAGGCCCAGCCTTTAGTCTGCCCTCCCCCACGACCTCCCTTGCTGTTGGTGACAGCGATGACGAAGCTCACTTCGCCACCGTTGTCAAAAACAACAAGAAGCGGAAGAACCGCTCTTCCGAGTCTCCGGTTAGCCCCGAGGCTAAGCTGAGCAAACCATCTCACTCCCCATTAGTGACTCCGCGCAGTCAACCCACCGCCGCGCCCCGAACCCTGACTCTCCAGAGTCCCGCTCTCCCCGCTATGCCCCCCCCAGCCACCACTGCGCCGACCGGGTCAACCGGAACGCCCGCACCCCTATCGCTCACACGTCCCCCACCGCCCATCGTCATTCGAGACCAAACCGCTTGGACGCGGGCAAACATCCATTTACAGAAAAATGGTTTATCTATCGTCAGCTCCGCGCTAACACCAGCCGGAACCCGCGTCCAAGTGGCAAGGCCCGACATCTATAGAGCCCTGACCAAATTCCCTAGGTCTAACCGCCTGGCCTTTAGTACTTACCAAATTCCCGAGGAGAAGTCCTACCACTTCATCCTCCGTCCCGTCCCAATAAATATCTCAACCTCGGCCATTAAAGATGACCTCCTCTCCCAAAATGTTCCCGTAGTCGAAGTTCATCGACTACATCGCGAACGTACGCACCCCAACCACCCCACTAAGCCTTTCGGCATGGTTCTGGTGACAACCAAACCAACGGAAGCAGGGAGGCAGCTTAGGTCCCTTAGTTCAATCTGCGGCCTCTCCTATATTAAAGTAGAAACCCCCCAATCCAAAACGACCACACAGCAGTGTCACAACTGCCAGTTGTATGGTCATTCGCAACTTAGATGTTTAGGCCCCTCCCGCTGCGTAAAATGCGCTGGCAACCATGCCACCGCATTGTGTGAGAAGGACGCGTCGACCCCTCCCACCTGCGCTTTGTGCGGACAAACCGGACACCCAGCCAGCTATGGCGGATGTCCGGCGGCCCCGGGCAAGAATCGCAGGTGGGAGCAGGGAACGCTCGGCCAGTCCCAATCACAGCGCACCCTCTACCCCCTCGGTCAAGGTTACGGACCCCGCCCCCACGCCCCTTCTCTCGAACGGCACATTCAGCGCCGGCAATATAGCTATTCATTCAACCTTCAAAATCCCTTTCCATCCATTCCTAGCCTCTTAGACCTCCCCCGAATTGAGCCCCCTTGCTATCTCTCCCGCCAGTCTTATGCCTCCGTGGTCGCCTCCCCCAAACAATTTAACTATTCAACCCCATTATGGCAGTACAAATGAACTCAACTAACGGACGGACGAAGCCCCACAACTTTATCCTAGGACTTTATAACGCGAACAGCTTAGTAAGTCAGAGAGAAGAAGTAGCCGATCTTCTCAAAAGACATCAGATAGATATACTCGCGGTCCAGGAATCTTGCCTCAAACCCAAATATAGACGGTTTAACATAGCCGGTTACAATCTTCTTCGGAACGATCGTTTGCCAGATCCGAATCGCTCCAATGACCCCCTAGGCCGTAGAGGCGGTACTGCCATCTATTACAAACGTTCCCTCCATATATCCCCTATAGTTACCCCCACACTAGTAAATTGCGAGGCAACTATCATCCGCATTGCACTAACAGGCCATGACCCCGTAATTATAGCTTCAATTTATTTATCAGCCGGACAGCGGATGATAGATCAAGATATAGAAACCCTCTTAGGACTAGGTAATACAGTCATCATTGGCGGTGACTTCAATAGCAAGCACCGGCAATGGAACTGTACTGAGACAAACAATAACGGACTGACCATTCACAGAGTTCTCGAATCCCTCGATGACTGCGAAGTCATAGCCCCATTTGCCCCCACCCACTATCCCTTCAACGTAGCCCACAGACCCGATATCCTCTCCTACTGCATCTTCAAAAACATTAGCCTACCAGTCAAGGACATAAGCGTCCTCAGCGAGCTTCACTCGGACCACAGACCAGTCTTGTACCATCTCGGCAGGCCTTTCGACCGACCGACTGAAACGAAGACCATCATCAATAACCGTAAATTCAGACAAGCCCTCAGCAAACCAGATTCGAGATTAGATATCACCTCAGAAATTAACAGTAAAGCCCAATTAGAAGCCAAAATCTCTGAAATAGGCAGCAGTCTCAACGAAGCCCTAATCGGCGCCTCTCGCGAAGTCCCGGTCAAGCCCGATCATCGCATCGAGCTCCCCGAGGACATGAGACTGCTGCTTAGTGCAAAGAATGCGGCCCAGAGAGATTACGATTATAGCCCCACTGATCAAACCAGAAAGCGAATGCGCTTCCTCCAACGAGAGGTCAATAGATGCATGAAAGAGCTCAGAGCCACCCGCATGGATGACTTTGTCTCTAGCATAGCCCCCAACCATACAGCCATATATAAATTCACTAAGTATCTTAAATCCGACACAATAGTTCCTATGCCCCCTTTGAATCGGGTCAACCAACCCCCAGCTTTTGACGACGACGAAAAGGCCGAATGTCTTGCCGAAAGCCTAGAATCCCAATGTACCCCATCCACCCAACCAATAGACCCAGCCCACCTTAACATGGTCAACTCAGAAGTAGACAGTAGAAGCTCCCTCCCCCCCACTGACTCCCTTCCCGAGGTCACCCTCGAGGAAGTGAAAACTTTAATCAAAGACCTCAAACCTAGGAAAGCCCCGGGGCTTGATAAAATCACCAACTTGGCTATTAAATCCTTCCCCATTAGGCTTCTCACCACTCTTACGGTCTTATTCAATGTCTCCCTCCGCCTCTGCGTCTTTCCAACCGCTTGGAAAGAATCCGTAGTTATAGGCTTTCACAAGCCTCGGAAAGATAGATCTGACCCCACCAGCTACCGCCCCATTAGCTTACTAGCCTGCATTGGCAAAGTCTACGAACGGGTTATTCTAAACCGTCTCCAAGACATTTGCACAGCTAGGAACCTCATTCCAAACGAGCAGTTCGGCTTTAGATCCAAACACTCGTGTGTACAACAAGTGCACCGCATAACGGAGCATATACACAGAGGATTTCAAACAACGGCAAAGTCCAAAGATACCGGCGCCATTTTCTTTGACGTAGCGAAAGCATTTGACAAAGTCTGGCACAATGGTCTTATTTATAAACTTTACCGACTCAATCTCCCCGATAGGCTAGTACTCATAATCAAGGACTATCTCTCTGAGCGTAACTTTTGCTATCGAGTAGAAAAATCCATTTCTCAGCCCCATCCCATAGCCGCAGGAGTCCCGCAAGGCTCAGTTCTCGCCCCCACTCTATTCACACTTTACATTCATGATGTCCCCCGCTCTCCGTACGTCGAGCTAGCCCTTTACGCTGACGATACGGCCCTCTATTATACCAGTAGGACGCAGGCGCGCGTTTGCAAAGTTCTCCAGAGAGCAGTAACCGATCTCGGTGAATGGGCTCTCAAATGGAGGATCGAGATGAACCCTGAAAAGAGTGCAGCTGTACTCTTCTCTAGGAAAAGAAATAAACGCAAACCCGCCATCACGCTCTTTGACCGACCCATACCCTGGGAGAAAGATGTGAAGTACCTAGGCGTGACATTAGACTCGCGACTAAATTTTCGGAAACACATCAAAACGGTCCGCGACAAAGCAGCCTTCTACTTGAGTAGGCTTCACCCACTCTTGAGAAGTAACAGCAAACTCCCATTGCGCTGCAAAATAAATCTATACAAGACTTGCATTCGTCCGGTCTTCACGTATGCAAGCCCAGTATTCGCTCACTCCTCTAAACCATCTTTAAAAACCCTTCAGACACTCCAAAATAAATTCATGCGCAAAGCCGCGGGTGCCCCGTGGTACGTGCGCAACGTAGACCTCCATAGTGACTTTAGACTCCCCACAGTCAAGCAGTTTATGAAAGAAGCGTCCGAACGCTTCTTTCAAACTGCCTCAGCTCACCCCAACGCTCTTGTCACTCAGGCCATCTCTTACGACCCCTCCCCAGACCTTCAGTCCAAACATATCTACAAAAGACGCCCCAAAGACGTCCTCCTAGAACCCGACGATGATATTACTATAGCTCTCAAGGCAGAACCTCCTCCCCCCTCCCCCGACGCCCCTCAGGCGCGCCAACCCGTCGAAGGCGTTATCCCGGAAGCCCTCCAGCGCCTCCGCTACCAAATTTGGATCCAAAGGGATCGCCGTCTGGATCCGCCAGACGGACAACCTCCCCCTCCCCCGCCCCGCCCCCCCGATCAACACTAGGCAGATAGGCTTAGGATTAGGATTAGGATAGGTTTAACCATTATATAATCATCTCATAGCAGCGGAGGCCATCTGCCCCCTGATATGCCGCTTCCCACTGACTACGAGCCGAGGCCCGCTCGAGTAGCCACAGTCGCTGGGGAAAGCAGGCAGACCCCTCCCATATATATTATCGAAACTTATATATAACTTGTAGGTAGAACGCCCTCTGCGTCTAACCGAGGCCATGGAAACAGTGATGCATACGCGCAACTGCACGCAACAACAGCACACAGGGGTTTTTTTAGTCCGTATGCCACATACGAGTGTTCCGCTCAATGTAGTCTCCGCCTCACGGTGGAGACCTCATCCGGACCTCATTGTGGAGAATCGGACATAGCAGGGAGGTCTGACTCCCGGGCATCTTTAAAAAGATTTTTTTATCCCCTCACACACACAAAAAAAAAAAAAAAAAAGCGAATTTGTAGTGTTATTGCGACCACAGTCCAATAAAGATCTATCAAGGAGTGTAAACTTTCGTTTCACTTTTACCACTACCAACATTTTGGTCCTTCGAACCGGATCGTTGAGTTTAACTCCGATCAGTGCCGTTGGGTGGAAAGGATCGTTGAGTCTGACTCCGATTATTCGTACCTAGAACGTTGAGTGACAACTCCGTTCGAAAGTACCAGTACTGAGAGCGTCGAGTGTCACTCCGTTCGAAGTATAGAACCGTGCCAGATCGGTACGAGATGGTGTCGAAGGCAGACGCAGACGCCGCCGCTGCAGCCGCCGCCGCGGCCGCTGACCAGGCTGCCCGAGCCGAGATGCTGGCCCGCGTCGAGGCTGCTGAAGCCGCCGCCGCCGTCGTCGAGTCCACCCAAGCAGAGATGCGTGCACGCATGGAGGCCGCCGAAGCGGCCGCAGCCGAAGCTGCAGAAGCCCTTGCTGCCGCCAATGCCCGCGCCGAAGCCCGGGCCTACGCTGAGGATGGAAGCAGCGTTGTACAGACCGTACACCACGCCATGCCACCCCGGTCCCCGTCGGAGCAAGCGTCAATGGGTCAGGCAGGATCGGTGCTGCCAGCACACTGCCCGAGATTGGCTCCGCTGACCGAGGAGAACGTGCGACGAGCGAACTCCGTGCGATCTACATCGAGAGCCGTGACTCAGAGGCGCATACAGCTTCAGATCGAAGCCCAGACACGCATGAACGAGATGCGACGTCGAGCCCTAGAGCTCGAGAAGAGGCAGGTCGATCTCGACCTCGAGAACGCACAAAAGTTACTTGAATTACAGATGCAGAGCGTAACTGTCGACGAACAGGCGAGCCACGTCTCTCATCATGAGCGGATGAGCGCCTGGCTGGGACCAGTTGCCGCCGCCGCCGGGACAGCGAGCTACCCCATCCCCGACACTCGGGCGACGAGCTACCCGACCGCCGCAACGACTACAGCTATGGGGACCGGAGCCGAGCAACGCCATACCCCGCCTGAACGACGGGGGGAGAGACCTCATGTCACCTTCAGACATGAGCAGCTGCAGCTGGACGCGCCACCGCGAGAGTATGGAGCGCGGCGCCGCTCCCGCTCACCCACGCCGACGGGACGACTTCTCGCAGAACGATTCGAGAGGATGGAGCAGAAGTTGGATCGACCTCACCGGTATAAACCTAACCTGAACTTACCTATTTTCTCAGGCGAGCCGGGCGATTGGGTATCGTTCAAATCCTTGATGGAGAGCACCACGAGAAAATACCACATCGACCCCGAGGAGAACGTGAACCGGCTCCGAATCGCGCTGCAAGGGAAAGCGAGAGCCAGCGTGATCAACCAGTTGGGGACTGCAAGGCGTCCAGATCGGATCATGCAGACACTGGAGGAGCTCTACGGCCGACCAGAGCTGCTCATCGACAACTCCCTGACGATGCTGCATCAGATTCCGGCGCCCAGACGGGATGACACTAATTCTTTGAGTGTCTTTGCCTCACAGGTGGAGAACGTGGTCTTCGGGCTGGAAGACCTGCACGCCGAGAAATGGCTGGAGAACCCTCTCCTGGTACGAGAGGTGGTGAACAAGCTGCCCGACTACATGAAGTGCAACTGGGCTACGTCTGCGAGGCAGACAGCGCACCTGGGAGAACCAGAGCTCGTACGTCTGACACGCTTCCTGAAGGAAGCAGCGAGGGATATGGTAAAATATGTTCACCCATCAGGCCCATCGATCGCGCCCGTGACCCCCGCTCCAGTGAAGACGTACGCCGGCGCCAAGCCAGTCATCCCCCGACCGCCGCGCGCCACAGCGCGCACCGCCCAGGTGCTTACCGCGGAAGAAGAGCGAAGACCTCCAGATCGCAGGACCTGTCTTTGCTGCGGTGGCAACGAGCACCCAATCAACAGATGCCGCAAGCTGTTGAACATGACCACCGATGCCCGCTGGGAGTGGGCCAGGTCAGAACGCCTGTGCTTCAAGTGCATGGAGTCCAGGCACCGCCGCAACGTATGCAGAGCCAAGGGATGCGGCACGAACGGCTGCCGTCGTCCACACCACCCGCTGCTGCACGAGGAGAGCAGCCGCCAGGCCCAGGAGACGCCGACCGTGAGCACCGAGCCCGCCACCGACCAGGAAGCTGAAGCGGTAATGTCGATTGCGAACACTAACGACCATACTGTGCTCTTAAAGGTCTGCAGAGTTGAAGTCACTGGGCCTGCGGGGAAGACGTCAACCTACGCGTTGCTGGACGAAGGATCGAGCATCACCCTGATCAGCAAGGACCTCGCTGACGCTGTCGGTGCCACAGGAGACCTCGCGCCACTGAACCTGCGCGGGGTGAACGGAGTGCAGCCACACACGGACAGTCGACGAGTCACTGTCCAGATCAGAGGGCACCAGGAGCGCGCACACCACGAGATAGCGGCCCGAACCGTCCGCAACCTCGACCTGCGGCAACAGAGCGTGTCACGGGATGTGCTGCGCTACCGCCACCTGCGACATCTGCAAGACCACGGCTTCGAGAACGCGAAGCCCCAGATATTGATCGGTGCCGACCACTGGCACCTGATTGTATCTCATCAGATGCGGACCGGCCAACGGAACGAGCCTGCCGCCTCCAAGACCGACCTAGGGTGGGTCATCTACGGGACGGTGCCACGACTGCTGCGCCGCACTGACGAGGACGCCGTGCTGCACGTCCATGCGGCAGAACGCCGCTGCGACGACGAGAGCCTTCACGAGCTGGTGAAGCAGCACCACGAGGTGGACGCGCTGGGTGTGTCTCTCCGCGTGAAGACATCGCCAGAACATCAGCGCGCCATCGACACCTTCGAGAGGACGGCCCGTCGAGTCAACGGTCGCCTTGAGGTTGGGCTGCCATGGCGCACGGCGAAGATCCTGCTGCAAGACCTGTGGCGCATCAGCATGGGCTGGGACGAGACCCTGCCATCGGCGTACGCCGAACGCTTCGACCGCTGGCTGGGGGCACTGAACGAGATTGCCCGGCTGCGACTCCCACGCCGCTACAACGAAGAGGACACTGCGGAGCCAGAGCGACAGCTCCATGTCTTCATGGACGCCAGCGAGCAAGCATACGCCGCAGCGGCGTACTGGCGCCTTGAACACGCCGACGGCCGCATCACGATCGCTTTGGCCGCCGCCAAAGCAAAGGTGGCCCCACTGCGGCCCCAGACGATCCCGCGCCTTGAACTGCAGGCTGCGGTGATTGGCGTACGACTCGCAGACATGATCAAGCGAGAACACCACTGGCAGCCACAACGAGTCGTCTATTGGAGCGACTCCAGCACCGTGATCCAGTGGATTCGCACCGACGCCCGGCGCTACACCCCATACGTAGCGCACCGGCTCGGCGAGATAGCTGAGGCGACCGAGCCCAGCCAATGGAGATGGGTGCCGACCGAGCACAACGTGGCAGACGACGCGACGCGCCCGGAGAACACGCCACAAGGACCACACGACCGGTGGTTCATCGGCCCGGCCTTCCTCTACGAGCCTGAGGACGCCTGGCCCCGAGCATCGAACCACGAGCCAGAGGATGTCGAGGCAACGCACCACGCATCCAACACGGGGGGAGCGGATGTCCTGCCGGACATCAGCCGCTTCTCATCTTATGAGCGGCTAATTCGGGCCACTGCTACTATGTTGGCTTTCATCGACAGATGCAGGAAGAAGACCGAGCGCCTGGAGCTGCGCCACCTGGAACGAGCAGAGCAGCTATGGGTGGCCAAGGCGCAGCGGGACAGCTTCGGGGAGGAGATCGCACGGCTACAAGCGGGCCGACCACTGCCCGCCTCCAGCCGTCTTCACAAGCTGGACCCGATGATGAAGGATGACCTGCTACGCGTGTGCGGGCGAATCAACGCCGCACGCGTACCGACAGAGGCCAAGCAGCCTCTCATCATGGATGGCCGCCACCCGCTGACTCGGCTGATCGTGCTGAGGGAGCACGCCGCCGCCGGACACGCCGGCAACGAGCGCGTGCTGAACGACCTGCAGCAACGCTACTGGATACTGCGCGCACGCCCCACTGTGCGTGCGGTGTCCCGATCCTGCGCACTCTGCCGAGTGCGCCGAACGACGCCCCGAGTCCCGCCGCTGGGGAACCTGCCAGCGGCCCGCCTGGACTCCAACCGCCGGCCCTTCACCAACTGCGGGGTCGACTACTTCGGCCCGATGCTGGTAGCAGTCGGGCGCCGGCGAGAGAAGAGATGGGGCGCGCTCTTCACGTGCCTGACGACGCGAGCTGTCCACATCGAGCTGGTGGGCAGCCTCGACGTCGACGCAGCAATCATGGCGCTGAGGAGGATGGCTGCGCGCCGCGGATGGCCGCGCCAGATTTGGAGCGACAACGGGACGAACTTCCGAGGCTCTGACAACGAGCTACGAGCCGCCTACAAGGAGTGGGCGCCAGCACTGCGGGACTACGCGCACCTGCAGCGCGTGGACTGGCGCTTCATCCCACCCGGGGCGCCGAACATGGGAGGCGCCTGGGAGCGACTGGTGCGGTCCATCAAGACTGCCCTCAAAGCAACCCTGAACGAGCAGGTGCCCAAGGAGGAGGTGCTGCTGACCTTGCTGCTGGAGGCTGAGCACGCCGTGAACGCGCGCCCGCTGACCCACGTGTCGGTGGACCCGGCAGACCCAGAGGCGCTGACGCCTAACCATTTCCTGATCGGAACATCGAGCGGCCTGCCCCAGACCGGCCCCTGCGACCCCGCTGATCGACGCAAGTGGAGAGCAGCCCAAGGACTGGCTGACCAATTCTGGAGAAGATGGACCAGGGAATATCTTCCTACCCTGGTGCCACGCAGAGGCGCAGCGGATCTGCAACGACCGCTGCGAGTGGGCGACCTCGTCGTCGTGGTAGACTCCGGGTTGCCGCGCAACACATGGCCGCGCGGCATCGTCGAGCGCATACACGTCGGCCCGGACAACGACGTGCGCAGCGCCGACATACGAACGAGAGGCGGAGTCTTCACGCGACCTACAAGGAAACTCGCCGTCCTTCGCGTTGAAGAGGAGGCTACGACGAGTCTGCGCCGGGGGGAGGATGTTACGGACAGCGAGCTCCTACCGGCGCAACGAACGCCGGCCGACTGACTGGCTGGAGGTGCGAGCGAGACGGCGCAGCGCGCCGACAAGGACCGCATGAACGGAGAGGCGATCCCTGCGACGACCACGGAGAGAACAATGGACCGACGCTAGCTCCGAGTATAAATATAAGCTAGTTTGTAAGCGAATTTGTAGTGTTATTGCGACCACAGTCCAATAAAGATCTATCAAGGAGTGTAAACTTTCGTTTCACTTTTACCACTACCAACAGGGGGTATGTTGGTTGAGTGTTGTGAGTGTTGTGTAAAGTAGGTGAACTTAAAAGTAGACATAAAGTGTGAATTATTACAAGCAGCACTGGAAAAAAGTGCAATAATGGATAGAGAATTACAAGGAAGCTTAAATAGTCATTCCATATTTGGATTAGCTAGAGAGTTAAGGTGTGATTCACTTTTAATCTGGAAATACGGGGTATCTTTGTTTTCTTTAACAAAAATTTTGTCGTTTGTGGTCCAGCAAAAGTTGAAGTGGCTTTGTTTTATGAAGTTGCGGGTTAGGTAAAACAGCCTTTTTGATGCTGTGGTCAGAAGTTCATCAACGAAAATCGGCGAAGCTGTTTCTGTGCCGTCTCTAGTCTCTAGGTCTTCAATATCAATCAGTTATATACAGGGTGTAACAGAAAGGTGTAGTCATATTTTAGGGGGGTTTTAGGGACGTCATTCCGAGCAACTTTCACTATGAAACCGATTAGATCAGAGCAACTTTAATTTTCACTTCTCTATACAAATCAGCTGACCGCCGCCTGGACCAAAACGTATGGAGCAATGAAAAATAAAGTTGCTCTGATCAAATCGGTTTCATAGCGAAAGTTGCCCAGAATGGTCTCCCTAACAACCCCCTAAAATATGACTACACCCTTCTGTTACATCCTGTAGAACGGTATATGACTGATTCGGACGGTGGCCATTAGCGAAGGAGTCAATGCCTCGCCCGCCCCCGCCTGCGGCCCACCGTAGAGACGGCCCTGATGGGAGGGGGAGGGGGATAACATACAGGTATCAATCACAAATAACATCCGTGTCCTGCTATTGCGTCTTTGACCTACAGCGTCTTTTTGTGCCATCTTCCCGCAATTCCCTTTTTAGGGTTCCGTACCCGAAGGGTGCCAAACGGGACCCTGTTACTGAGAATTCGCTGTCCGTCCGTCCGTCTGTCTATCTGTCTGTCTGTCACCAGGCTGTATCTCATGAAGCTGTAGCTAGACAGTTGAAATTTTCACAGATGATGTATTTCTGTTGCCGCTATAACAACAAATACTAAAAAACAAAAGTTTCATATTAAGGGGGACAACTAACGTGTTTTTTTTGCGGTTTTTTATAGACGGTACGGAACCCTTCGTGCGCGAGTCCGACTCGCATTTGGCCGGTTATTTCACCTAAAGACCATGCATCTCCCTAAATGTTTGTCTTTGTATCCTCTCCAAACCCTATTACGGCTCATAAAGAGGGAAAGATTAGACGCGCCATGTCAGGAACAACAAAGAGACTCGTGTAGACGCGAGCGACTGAAAGTGGCATAAAAGGAAATAATTAAAAACCTTGTTAGTCCCGCGCGGAGCAATACGGGGGCCTGGCGAAGGCGAAGCGCACAAAACAGAACAAGAGTTGACTCTACACTACCTATACAAGTTCGCGGAACCTGGGCCCGTATTCTACTGTACACAAGCATACCACAAGCCTGGCACAAACTTGAATACGACGCATTTGGTATTCTACTAAATCTCACAAGCGCCAGCGAGACGCCGGCGGCGTTGGAACGGCGCCAGCGGACAGTAGAATACGAAGTAGGCTGGCGTCACGCCGGCGTCTCGCTGGCGCTTGTGAGATTTAGTAGAATACCAAATGCGTCGTATTCAAGTTTGTGCCAGGCTTGTGGTATGCTTGTGTACAGTAGAATACGGGCCCTGTATAAATGCAACACATTTCCCGGCGCCCGCCTCCTTGTTGCCTGCCTGCCAGTGCTGCCAGCGAGCCAGACAAGAGACCTACAACTATCCGGGAATATTAATGAAAAGGGGTTTGAAACTTTTTGTATGGACGCTGGCATATCGACCCGCCGCCATTTTGATTTTTTTTCAAAATCGCGGCGCACGATGAAAGTGGTATGTATGGATAGAGGACACATAGACGAACAAAAAATGTTTCATAACATGGTACCCTAAAGCGTCACATTACCGAGATATTTACCGAGGTAAAGATCGACTTATGAGTACAAGTCGATCTTTACCTCCAAATATCTCGGTAATGTGACGCTTTAGGGTACCATGTTATTAAACATTTTTTGTTCGTCAATGTGTCCTCTATCCATACATAACACTTTCATCGTGCGCCGCGATTTTGAAAAAAAAATCATAGTGGCGGCGGCGGGTCGATATGCCAGAAAGTTTCAATGCCCTTTATCCCGAGCTACGCTGAGACAGAGCTTCGATTGAGCAGAATTTAATTCATAGAGCGCTCTTTTTGAAACAGTTTTTTGCCACTTCCTCCTGGGAGGAAACATTCAAAGCATCTGAAAGGGGTGGCTGGCATTCCGAGAAGCAATTTATTCATTGTATAATAATGTCAGCCGATGCGCTTGACGTTTCAGGCTTGTATTGTTTATTAGTAAGCAGGAGAACCATGCATTCAACGATACATGAAAAAAGTCGTAACTGTCTCACACATAGGATTACTAACGGAATATTAACATTTCGAATTTCGTGAGCTCTCATTTCTACAACTTTAGCACATAATAAGACAATTATCGCAGAATCCCTTTTGATTGATCATCAGTCGTCAACATCCGAGAACAAAGAGAGTGTACACGTGTACGCGTAGGAAGCGCTTCTGAGTCAACAGCCGCTGATTTCTCTTTCAGCATCCGACGAAGTGTAACACACAGTAATCAGCAACTCAAAGATGAGGCTGTGAAGCATGAAGAACGATTTACACGGACTGTGAATAGCGTTCACAGCCGTGTGCCGCCCGCGCCCCGAGCCCCGCCCCGCCGCCGCCGCCCGCGTGCAGTCAATTCGAAATGGCGTCACGCGGTCTGCCAAGATGGCGACCCGGAGAAAAACGTGCGCCATTACCCGCAGACCTCGTCCCCTTATTTCCCATTCTCCAGCAACCAACAAAATTCCACGCACAAGATAGTACGCCAACGAACTTTTAAAAGATAAACGTTTAACGACTCCCTGAATTTTGAATAACAATTTTCATAACCTATAAAATATCGGCATAAATCCGCCCCGAGGTGGACCTTTACGTCCTTTTTATGTAGCCCCGCTTAAAGGTACCGGCAAGGTAACACAAATCCATTAATAAGCCTCTTACCCTATCCGTCTAAGTCAACATGAGCTCGCGAGATGCCGGGGCGGGCGGGGGGCGGGGGGGGGGGGGGCGGTCGTCATAGCGACGGGGACGAGGGGGCGCAGACCCGAATTTTATCGATTCGGGTCCAGACAGCAGCCTGCGGCCCGCGCTAACACGATTCCGCGCGAGTGTTTGCCGATCGCGGGCTTAGGGGCACTGACGTGGGACACCACTGCTGGCTACAGTTACACGGTAGCTACAGTGGAGTTACGAGATGACTGTTAACAGTAACAGTAAACTGGCGAATGGGGTTAACAGATAAAGTTGTTGAAACGCAGAGGTCATAATGCAACCTGAAAGTAGCATAGGCGAAAGGAAAATATGACAACGTCCTCTTGTTCGTCTTTTTAGAGCCAGAATTATGTTGATGTAGTTCACCTTCTGCTTTAGTTTAAAAGGACAAAATCAATCTGAAATGATTAAGTGACTGAGGGTCGCAGTTATAGGTACAGTATACAGTAT
This sequence comes from Argyresthia albistria, assembly GCA_963457715.1. Lineage (NCBI taxonomy): Eukaryota > Metazoa > Arthropoda > Insecta > Lepidoptera > Argyresthiidae > Argyresthia > Argyresthia albistria. Next base: position 2,643,200 of record OY735255.1, read on the forward strand.
AGACCGTAGCAGGCTCTCAGTACAGTAGCAAACGCGCCGCAGCCTCCGCAAACTGCTTTGGTACACGCAATCTAATGGGATGACAAACTTTGCTCGCCGGTTAATGTGTTAGTGGTATGTAGCTCTAAACTATTTCGATTATACTTCGGGCAACTCGAACAGAAACATGATGGATTAAGGGAGTTAGAATTGGTTCTTCGTTTGCGTTCTCGAAATATTATACAATTTCGTGCCAAAACATCCATACACGTGTTATTATAACTTTGTCAATTGAGAGGAAAACTGTACAAGCTGTAGGAACAACACGGCCTCCTCACGGGAACTGTCAAATTGTATGAACCCTACATTTGACACTAGCGAAAACAAGATAGGTACAGTCAACAAAGCGCCTACTGAGTTTAGCTTTCAGTTTTCCTCCTAATTAAACAGCAGGACTCTCTTCCGAACTCTCTATGTATAAAATGGGGGATTTAGCTAGACAGGCGTATAAACACCAACATAACATTCAGTCCAAAAGATCCAATAAATCCCGGGCGCCAAAAATCGATTCGCAAAAATCGTAAAAATTCACCCTAAAATGTCAGCGTAACACCGCAAACAAAAACGAGAGCAGTAGTTATGAGATATCATGGGAACCTAGGGCGATAGGTGGCTCAGGAGTTAAACAGCATAACGATGTAATGTTGTATATTTCTTATCTGAGAGAGACTTAAACTAAGTTACACAGCTATTTATATAAATCTAAATGCTTAACTAACATATTGTACCTATGTGCGTCACAATGTGTTTGAGAGTGTGTGTGTGTAATTCATACATTACACCTCCCCCGAAAGTTAAGGGTTCACCTCCCTATTTGAAAAAAAAAAATGTGTCGCACATAAGTTTACACATTTTTTATGAAATAATATTAAAAAAATATATATAAACACTTACGGTAATTAATAATTACATACGAATTATTGGTTAAATAATTTTGTATTATTTTTATGAATTATATATTCTTTATGATTATTCAAAATTTTAACATTACACTTTAAATCTTCTAACACTTCAAATGGACCTAAGTATATATCATCTAATTTACTACCTGTCTGATTTTTCAATAGTATTAAATCACCTTTCTTATAAGTAACTGTATTCATTTTCTTATCATATCTTACTTTAGTATTTAATTTACACTGTAACAAATTATTCCTAGCTTCTAACTGAGCTTTCTGTAGTCTAAATTTTAATTCTAAAGGATAATCATCATAATTATACAAAGGATCTATAGATTGAATGTTGGTCAAATTACTTGGTAAATTACACATTTTCCCAAAAACTAACTCATACGGTGTATACTGCGTATGTGAATGTACCGTAGTATTGAACGAAAAACACCAATAGGGTAGCCAAGTGCTCCAGTCGCTAGTGTTGTTGGCACACTGGATGCGGAGGAAAGCGCCTAAGCTTTTGTGGCTATTCTCAAGAGCACCTATAGTCTCATGATGATACGCTGTCGAATTAATCTTATTAATACCTAGTAAACTACAAACTTCTGTCATCACTGCTGACATATTCTCGGTTCCTTTATCAGTAATTATTTCTGTGGGTATACCGTATCGTAAAATAAAGTTATTAACTAGTACCGATGCGACAGAAACGGTGTCTTTCCTTTCTAAAGGATACGCCTCTACATATTTACTTAAATTACACTGTACAGTTAATATATACCTATAACCATGGTTGTCTATATCTAATGGACCCATTATATCTATACTAATTCGTTCAAAAGCGCTTGTTGGGGTGGTTGTGATAACCATTGGTTCCCGTGTATGCTTATTTGTGTGTTTCTGCATTTGGCAGAGTTTACACTTTTTCACATATTCAGTAACGTCATTATAAAGACCTGGCCAGTAGTATAGTTTCCTAATGTTGTTTAACATTCTATTTACCCCAGCATGACCGCTTGTGGGTAATAAGTGGAAGTCATTTAAAATAATTGTCATGTCATCTTTATTCGTAATGCGACTAACGCCTTTTACTATCAATAATCTTGGAATTGTACAATTCATAACTTTTAATTCTCTTGATAAACACGTTAAAAAGTTTACATCTCTTTTTTCTTTTAAAACTATTAACTCCTCAATTTTACATTTTCTGCAAAGGGACTCTAGTTCTCTCGCTATTTCACTCACGGAACATAACGATCGAGAAGTAAGGTATATAACAGACATTGAGGGAACGTAGACACATAAATTATTTGCACTAGTGACTTTTTCTACGTTTCTAAACTTTGAGTAGTTTTTACATGTAATCATCAACTCTACTAAATCAGTATTTTTCGGTCGTCTGAGAATTTCTACTGCTCGAGGTTGATCAGACCTTGAACTAGTGGAAATCTCATTGTCAGTCAAGTCAGGCTGTAATCTTCTTTTCTGCGCTCTAGTCATGACCAATACAACGTTTTCATGCATTTGTTTCAAATCTTGACTATTTTTAGGAAGTTCTGAAGGTCTCGGAAGACGACTCAATGCATCTGCAGCTGCGTTGCATCGTCCCGGAACGTACTCTATATCGAAGTCGTATTCTTCGAGATAAAGTCTAAACTTTGTTAATCTACTCGATGGATCGGTCATGTTGAATAAATAAATCAGTGGCTTATGGTCAGTTCGTATGAGAAACTTTCTGCCGTATAAATAAGGTCTAAAATGCCTAATTGCCCATACTATTGCTAACAATTCTAATTCAATAACAGGATATCGGGTTTCAGCTGGTTTTAAGTTACGGCTCGCGTACGCTATCACACGACCATTCTTGTTAGACAATACGGCGCCTAGCCCTATCTTTGACGCGTCTGTCTGTACAGTAAAGCTATTGCTATCTGAAAAATCTGGATAATCAAGTACTGGTGGCTGGATAAGGGAGTTTTTCAATGTTTGAAATGCATTTTCGCATTTCGAGCACCAGTTAAAAACTGCATTTTTCTTAGATAATTGAGTTAAAGGGTGTGAAATTTCTGCAAATCGTGAGATGAATCTTCTATAATAATTGGCAAACGCAACGAACCTTTTAACTTCTTCTACGTTACTAGGTCGTTGGTAATTAACTAAAGTCTCTATTTTCGATGGGTCTGGCGAAATTCCTTCTGCTGTGATTTTATGACCTAAATACATTATCTCCTTACGTAAAAATTCGCATTTAAGTGGATTTAACTTCATATTTACTTCTCTAAGTCTGTCTAAAACACGTATCAAGTTCCTATTGTGATCTTCTATGCTATTTCCAATTACGATACAATCGTCTAAGTAAATAAAACATTTTTTGTAATTTAATCCTGACATAGCTATGGTCATTAATCGAGAGAATGCACTTGGGCTTGTTTTAAGTCCCATCGGGCACCTCTTCATCTGATACATCTTATCGACTGTGAAGGCTGTATACTTGCGCGATGACTCATCAAGTAACAACTGATAATACGATTGTGACAAATCTAATTTCGTATAGTAAATGCAATGTGATAATGATTCAAGAATCTCAGTTATGTTCGGTAAGGGAAATTTAATATCCTGAATATTGTTATTTAACTGCCTGTAATCTATTACAAGCCTCCATTTCTTCTCACCTGACTTATCTGTCTTTTTCGGTACAAGAAGAACGGGGCTGGACCACTCAGAAACGGTTTCCTCAATAATGTCGTTATCTAACATGTCCTGAATCTGTTTCTGAACCTCATTTTTCAATGCCTGTGGAAGCCTGTAAGGTTTTTTGTACACTGGAGTAGTATTTTCCTTTAATTGTATGGAATGATGCAATAAATTAGTAACAGATAATTTATCTCCTGGTAAATGGAAAACATCTGCGTACTTAGCACAAATTTTCTGAATACCCGTTAATTCTTCTTCGTTTAAATATGACGATAAATTTAACAAATTCAATAGGGTGCGAACTCTGTCTGGACTTATCTTCCTCTCATCAAAATGACATACGTCAAAATATTCGTCTAATTCGTGAGTCTCTAGAGTAGAACAATCAATATCTATTTGTCTATCCGTGGTATTTAATATTCGAATAGGTATTTTGCCATTTGCCGGTTTTGTGATAATTCCCGCAACAAAAACACCTTCCTGAATCTCGGTCGCTAAAGTCACACAATCTCTGACCGCTGATGTTGGGATGTATTTTACTATCTCACAACGTGGTCCTATACTATGAATATAGTTTTCTGTAGTCTCTATCGGGATTGTGACAGATTGACTTTGGTTCTTCAAACTCAAAGTACCATTTCTGTAGTTAATTATCGCTTGATAGCAAGTGAAAAAATTCTGTCCTACAATTCCATCTGCACTGCATGATAGTTTCTTAAAAACGTAAAACTTTTGTTTAAAAATTAACCCATTATATTCTACATTTAAATTGACATATCCCTCTGAAACTAAACTACCACTTATACCATTAATCTTTATTCTATCCTCAATAATATTTTGTACAAAACTACATTTTCGTAACCATTCATACCTAATCACACATATACTTGCACCACTATCTACTAAAAGACCTATCGGTTGATTATTTACGCTACATGTTATTATAGAAGTGTTATTCACGTTACAAATCGTCAAGTTAGGCACGAAAAAATTTTTCGCCCTCAGCAAGATTGTAGTGATTGCTGTCGGTCGCGGCGTCTACGTCAGGGCGTATGTGCTGTACGCGCTGACTCTGCGAAATTCGGCCTCGGCCATGAGTGCCTCTGTTCGTTGAACTCTGCCAACGACCTCTTCCTCTATGACCTGAATTCACGTAAAGTGACGAATTCGACGTGTTAATATTATTCCTAAATCCGTTTTGATTATTACCGTATGACGACCTGAAAGAACCCCTAGAAAACCTGTCGTTCCTAGATCGGTTGTTTCCACGATACTGACCCCTAGTATTTTGCGTAAGGTTAAAATGAAACGACGAGGGCTCTGTCGATGACATCGTTTGTTCATCCAGAGCAGCTCGTATGGATTCTGTCAGTGAGGAAAATTGCCTCGAAGCAATAATCGTACTCAATCTTGAGTCAGACAATCCATCTGCAAAGCGCTTCATGGCAGTCTTTTCATTGAGAGGCCTTAATATCTCATATCTCTCTTCATTACCATCGGCCTGGGCTATTGTAAGATTTACAAATAGCTGTTCCAACTCTGAACCAAAAGACTCTATCGTCCTACGTCCCTGTCTAGATCTATACAGCTGAGATTGTAAGGCTTCAGCAGATTTCTTCGGTACTAAGAACTTAGTCATATCGCTAACTAAATCGCTAACGCTTGTATACGATGATCTCAATCTTAACTTTGCACTTGCTGAAAGTCTGGTTTTCAACACAAATTCTATCAGCATGATTCTTGACTGTTCTTTAATCATTGAACTATATAACTTAATCCCATCTATCAACTGCTTAGTGACTTGCTCTTGTCCTGTCATCACAGGTAACAAGGCAATCGCTGTCTTGAAATCAAATTCACTATCCATTGTGGATACCATTTCCGAACTATTATCACAAGTCTGGGATGAAGAATCCTTGAAGGTAACTAACTCACAAATCCTGCTATATATCCTATGTATTTCTTCTATTAAACTCTTAGTAATTGGCACATCTTCTGTACTTATACTCGACTGTTTGATCTTTTCGTTCAATACCGGTATAATTCTTGTTAGTTCACTATAACTCTGCTTCGCTTCATAAAACTTTTTGTAGGCTAATTCACTACTTCTTTTCTCTGGACCTAATTTAACTAAATATTCCCTTAAGTAATCTAATTTCAAACGCAAATCATCTAATTCCTGAGACATAGTAACATTACAAATTCAATAACTATTCGCCTATCGCTGCAACAAATAATTAAAAATAACACAGTACATAATTATAACTTACTTGATAGCTGAGCTGGTAGATTTAACTAATGTAGGTCGAACGTGACGACGCTGGCGGCGACGGCGGCGGCGGCGGGGGGGCTGACCATGACGGCGGCGGCGGGGCGGACGACGGCAGCTGGGCACTCCACGAGGCAGGAAGTCATCTTCTTGAGGTGGCCGGGATAGCCCTGACCGTTTCGAGCCGGGAAACCCCTGGACTCCCCTTCCGGTCGCAGTCAATCTTGAATACGAGTCGGGTCACCCTGTACTCCCCGTCCGGTCGCAGTAAATCTTGATCGTCGCGTAGCTGGAGTTTATATAATTATCTTCAAATAAGGGCCGCTCCGTTTTCTGGTTTTCTTCATAAAGTGGATTTTCAGTTTTTCTGCATAATCTTCAATGGGTAGTCTTCAGTATCGTCTTCATTCTTCAGTTTCATAACGTGGATTTTCAGTTTTTCTGCATAATTTCCAATGGGTAGTCTTCAGTATCATCTTCATTCTTCAGTTTTCTTAACGTAGATTTATATAATTATTGTCGTCATAATATTTCACTGGACGTCTTGATCTTCATTCTTCATCAACGCTGGTCGCAGGTGGCCTGCAAGGTCGCCATGAGATATCATGGGAACCTAGGGCGATAGGTGGCTCAGGAGTTAAACAGCATAACGATGTAATGTTGTATATTTCTTATCTGAGAGAGACTTAAACTAAGTTACACAGCTATTTATATAAATCTAAATGCTTACCTAACATATTGTACCTATGTGCGTCACAATGTGTTTGAGAGTGTGTGTGTGTAATTCATACATTACAGTTACCTCGGAGCGACAAACAATAGTCCGGGGGCGACGTATGAGCAGGGGAGACGCGCCAAAGTAGGGTCAGAAGAGCCCTTACGATATGAACTATCGCACCCTACGTCTCGGCATACATTCCCCTATCAATTGTTACCAGTTGCGCATACTTTTAGGAAAACAACCAGGACTGGATGAAATGCGGCGAAAAAGTTGAGCACGCATATTGCTCAAGATGAAGAAATATGGGGTCGTGAGGTGAGAACGACACAAATAGACACGTGACGTCAATAAAAGTTGCCGCTACCCTGGAGGAATATTTAAATGGGATTGGAAGTTATCGTCGACTGCGAGAGTCGTGTTTGAATTTGAAATATTTAAACCGCTCGAGTAGGGTCGCAAAACAATGGAGAATGGTCGCAATCAGTCACGAGAGGGCAGTAGCTACGCAAACTGTTCCGCCCGGCGATTTCTGAAAACGAAATTCGCAAAAAGTGCCCATCGCCGGGTCCGTTAACACTGTATCCTTGAAGACGTCGCGCGCAAAAAGGGACATAAAGGGACAAAAGGGCCTGAAACATTTCTCATTGAAGCGACACGCGGGGCCACCCCCTCCCACCGCCTCCCACCCCCGACACGGTGTCCATTATTTATGCCTTCGAGCGGACTACGAAAAATAAATGAGCACAACTTACGGGAGGAAATAGAAAAATAACTTGTTGGTACCCTGGATAGCGAATATTCTTTATATTAAGAGCGACAGTTTGTCAGTTTTTATATGGACGGCTCGCATGAACTATACTGTGAGTATATACAGGAATAGAGGGCAACGAACGGCACTATGAAAGGTCTGATTGGTCGTGCATTTTAAATTGAGACTAAAGCTCTGTCGTAATCCCATAACTGGACGGTGCCGGGTCGCGATAAGCGAATTAGAGTCACCCTATTCCCCCGACAAATCGGGGACGCGGCGACAATATTAAGACGCCAGGATATTTTATCCTGGAGTTATCAAAATAAGATGATAATTGTGTCTTCTACTCGAAGGTGAAACAATTCTATCCTATCGAATTGATACCTAATGTAGGAAGTCAACCAGAATAGGAACATCGAAATTGCACGCAGGCCGGCCGCAGTAGACGAGAAAGTTTCCAGGACATTTAGCATAATGTACTTTTAAATGCTCATCGCTTATGGGCCTTAAATAAGTAAAGCCTTTTGAATCCAGAAAAAAATCACCTCGTTTCAAAGTATTTAGTTAGGTAAGTGCCTATTTTTCATGCCGCTGTTTTGCTGGCGAGGCCAAGGGACACTTTTTGAGGATACTTATAATGAATGGGGGCGAAGCACCTCTGGTTTTGTTTAGATTTCTTGTTTTGGCCCGCCCGCGCCCGCTCGCCCGCCCGCCCGCCTGCCCGGCCCGGCTTTCAAAAGCGACGGACGCTAATTTAATCAATCTCACCAAATTAAGGGCTCCAATCCACCCGACGGAGGATTAATAATAAAACAGACTATAAGATTGTTTTGTTTATTACAAAAAATATAATAAATGTCATTACATTTTAGGTATCAATCAGGTAGAATCAATAATTTAAATGACATAATTTATGGGTGCACAAACGGCCTCGCATTATCAAAAAGACGTTTCCTTATCTGAACTTGTAAAGCTTATACAAAATAGGTATCTACGCCCCTAACTAAATATAAAACCGCCAATACTGTATCGACAAAGTTCAATACTTAACGATCTATTGATCTATCCAAAGCTCAACCGATAACTTCAGATAAATTACCATCAACATGTGACCGTCAACGTCAACGATGTCGATGAATCTATTTCTAAAAACCGATTGTTTTACTAAAATATTAACATAATCAACTTACATACGTAGCACGCCCAGAGTAACTTCTGTTCATACGAACTGCAGTCAAGCTTTCAACTCCGGAACCGCCTTCTTCAAAAACCTGCTTAGATTCGAAAACTCCGGTTCTATCACGGTATCGAACCACTGCTTATTATCCGTCTTCTTGTAGTCTCCAGCCTCCATCAGCGAGTACGTATAGGGTGCAAACGCAATATGTGACTTCAGACTCAACGCACCATCAGCGTTGGGTATAGTTTTCTGTAGGAGTTCCACGAGCTTCGGGCTCATTTTAGTGAACACCACGCCGCTGGCTCGTTTCGTCAGCATCGTCTCGCTCCACAGACAGCTGATGAGGTCTTCGGAGAATGCCTTTAAGGTCAACAGGAGCTCTTCAGTCTTGCGGGTGGTGGCAGAAAGCTTCTTCAGCTTGCCGAAGATTTGCTTGTACCTGAAAGAAGAAATATTTGTGTAATGTCACGCGATGATTGACGCAGAAGAGGCAGTGCAGACGAGCACAGGGTCAGACGATATCATTAAGAAAAGACCTCAATGGACTAAAATGTAGTGTGTATACGTAGTAATGTAGTGTGTATACGTAGTAATGTAGTGTGTATACGTAGTAATGTAGTGTGTATACGTAGTAATGTAGTGTGTATACGTAGTAATGTAGTGTGTATACGTAGTAATGTAGTGTGTATACGTAGTAATGTAGTGTGTATACGTAGTAATGTAGTGTGTATACGTAGTAATGTAGTGTGTATACGTAGTAATGTAGTGTGTATACGTAGTAACGTAGTGTGTATACGTAGTAATGTAGTGTGTATACGTAGTAATGTAGTGTGTATACGTAGTAATGTAGTGTGTATACGTAGTAATGTAGTGTGTATACGTAGTAATGTAGTGTGTATACGTAGTAATGTAGTGTGTATACGTAGTAATGTAGTGTGTATACGTAGTAATGTAGTGTGTATACGTAGTAATGTAGTGTGTATACGTAGTAATGTAGTGTGTATACGTAGTAATGTAGTGTGTATACGTAGTAATGTAGTGTGTATACGTAGTAATGTAGTGTGTATACGTAGTAATGTAGTGTGTATACGTAGTAATGTAGTGTGTATACGTAGTAATGTAGTGTGTATACGTAGTAATGTAGTGTGTATACGTAGTAATGTAGTGTGTATACGTAGTAATGTAGTGTGTATACGTAGTAATGTAGTGTGTATACGTAGTAATCGTCATCGTTCTTGTCTTTTCTCTACATTGGAAAAAAATTGGCCAATTTTACCAGCAATCTTAGGGGACACTTTATTTCCTTAAAGAGGGCACCTATAATCTATTCAGTAGCGGATCAAAGTGATTTGACAGGTCGAGTGATACCCGTTTTTGCCGAAAAACAAATAGTGTTTGGCCAAAAAAATACGTCACTGTGATTCAGAAGCGAGCAACATTATTTCGCTAAGTGACATTTCGACCTGCCAAATCACTTTGATCAATAGGCTTGTGGCCTGTCAAGTCAAATTAGATACTTTTTATGAACTGTCAAAACGGAACTTTTGTTCCTGAGTTCTATGAAATTACAACAGAACGACGTCATGTAAAAGTGCCATCAAATGCTGTCTTTTTTTGAACAAAATTGACTTTATAAAATATGTCTGCTGGAAATATACAATTCTGAGAATGTCAAGCCATTTTGTACATAATGCCTCTACTTAAGACTTGTTCCTAGATTTATTGAATTACCTTGGCCACAAGGCTATTACTGAATGGGCTATAGTGGTTGTTTCGCTTTGAAGTTTAAATCATCATCTCATCATCATCTAGGCTACTAGGGGATCCCCTAAAAATAAGAGGACGGCCTCGGATACAATCCCTCGACAGCAAAAAAAAAGAGCTAAGGGCCTCGTAACTGCTGCTGGTGATAGGACCAGTAGTCATCAAACCTGTTGCTCCCGCGCGTTTGCCTCTCATTATGTATTACATGAAGTCGGAATGAGGTAAGGTGGAGGTGGAATGTCCTTTTTAGCGTTCCGTACCCGAAGGGTGCCAAACGGGACCCTATTACTAAGCCTCCGCTGTCCGTCCGTCCGTCCGTCCGTCAGAGGGCCCTCTAGCACGAACCGTACAGCTAGAAAGTTAAAATTTTGACAGAATGTGTATATCTGTTGCCGCTCCACCAACAAATACTGAAATACACGAAATATTGAAAAAATAAAGGTACCGTGTCTTCATATAAGAAACGTATTTTTTTTGTAATGTAATTATAATGTTAAGAGATGTTGAGTTCCTACCTTAGTTAAGAATAGATTATAAGAATATTACTTACATTATATAGAATAGAATATTGCTTGTGCCCAACAGGGTCCATAATTATCCACCACTAATATTAAGATCTTATTGCTATTATGGAGTGCAATGAATAAATGAATAAATGAATATGAATATGAATATGAATATGTACTTTTGGTACAATGATGGTGCGGAACCCTCCATGTGAGAGTCGGACTTGCACTTGGCTGTTTTTTTTTTAACAGCATATAGGTCCGTCTACACCAGGCTACTCACAGCAGCAGCGTGCCGGCTAGCTTGTCCAGCAGCGGCGCGCTGTGCAGCAGCGGCAGCGCCAGCGCGAGCGGCGGCGGCGGCGGCGGCGGCAGCGCGTGGCGAAGCTGCGCTCGACACACGCGCTCGCTGCAGTACAGGGACCAGTAGAGCGGCCGCATGTCGTCTGCGGGACGAGTTGCAGGGCCATGAGTTATTTCGTAATTTCTCTATTGTACCTACCTAGCCTTTTACTCTACTGCCGGAGGTAGTCGTTCATCTATAATATAGATGAACGACTACCTCCGGCAGTACATTTATATAGATTCTATATAAATGTCCTATATTCTGGCCGCTGGGAGAATGCGATCTTGACACATGTATATGTCCCTGTCTGTCCCGCACTACTTTTTACTCTATCTTACTCAAAATGTGGTAATAGTACGAGTCTTGGATAGACTGTGTCAATGTATATATTACTTCCTTCGTGGCTTTAAACTTTCCAAACAAAAAATAATAAAATATTAGTTATTAAATCAATCGTCACGTCTTAGCAATCTTCGTTCTTCTTCCCATCTCCTCTCTCTTTCCCTCTCAGTCATCCGTCTCATCTGTCAAAAGCACCTTACGTTCTCTTCCACGCATATCGTTTATCTATCATACAATCACCTAACAACTTACCAATTCCACACTGGAGTGAGATAGAGTGAAAAGTAGCGCGGGACAGTCACCCCTTATCCCCCCCCCCCTTGGGGACTTAATTTTGTCAAATCCCACCTCAGTGCTACCCCACGCTACTAAGGAACCTCTGTACAAAGTTTCATGGCTCTAGGTAGACCGGATTAGGCTATGCGTTGCCTACCCATCAGCCACGCATTGTATTTGTACCTAGTATTGAGCAGATCTGGTGGCCATATGTGGTCTTCATCAGCAGTTCCGCATCACAATATTATGCTTACCATGCGCATTTGCACGAGTTATTATGAAAAACACAAAAATCACTATAGGTCTGCCTATAATATTTGAAGAGTTCCCTCGATTTCTCCAGGATCCCATCATCAGATCCTGACCTGGTGTCAATGGGTCCAATGGGAAGGTAAACCCTTTCAAACAAAAAAATAAGTTTCCAAATCGGTCCATCCGTCTAGGCGCTATCGGGGCACATACATAACAAAAAAAAAAAAACATCCGGACTAATTGTAAACCTCCTCCTTTGGGAAGTCGGTTAAAAAGATATCGTCAATTTCACAATCGTGCAACATTTCTTCGCATTGAATAACCTGTATCTTTAGTTATTTATAATTTAAGCAAGTACCTAACGGCCGTTTTCAATAACCTATCCTATCTTCAATCTGCAGATAGATAGGGTGAATTTTGACATGAGTTCCATCGCGGAACTGTCAAATCTAACGTGAAACCCGTGGATAAATAGCTTATTGCAAATGGACGTAAGTCTTTAAATCTTTTTGACCAGGCTTTTTACGAAAAAGCCGTCAAGCGCCATCTATCGCTTCACGTATACACCTGCATGGATGGTTAAGAGGTAGACACTGATGTGGGACGACAGTGAAGAGAGCAATGAGAGCTTGCAATCTATCTTCTCATCGTAGCTTTCTAAAGTAAAACAACTTTAGCAAATGTTTGAGAAGACACGGTGTACAACATTTTTAATGGTAGGTACGTATTCAGTACCGCAACATCGCGGTCACAAATAGCCATAATGACAGCCACGTGTAATTGAAGAGGAAGAAATAGCATTGACATGCGTGCTATGAGCTATGTTACGTGTTACCAAGGCGTAGGGTATGAAATTAAGAGGTTTTTTGGCGGATTTTGATACTAGCTAGACAACTTAAGCCCAGCAGAATGGCAATGTACGTATCGTCAATGCATCTAACAGTGTGACGAACATTCAGATATAAGGGATATGTGTTGTTTTTATCAATTATCCATCAAACGTATGGAACATTCCGGCTCATTACCATTTTGCGGGGCTTACACACACACACACAGACACCCTCACACAGCACCCTCACACACAGACCCTCACACACACACCCTCCCACACATGCATACATACACAGTCAGCGCTCACTCACCGGGGCTGACTTGCAGCGCCTTGGCGCACAGGTCCGCGATGAAGACCGCTAGGTGGCTGAGCAGCGTCGCGCACTCTGCCGAGGGGGACAGGCCGAGGAAGTACTGCCGCTTGCGCGAGCGCGCGTACGCCTGGACAGAGGTGATTGAGTATGCTGGAGTTCTATGCTCAAACTATTTGTTGCTTCATTGCGGTTATACAGGGTGTAACAGAAAGGTGTAGTCATATGTTAGGGGGTTGTTAGGGACATAATTCTGAGCAACTTTCACTATGAAAATAAAGTTGCTCTGATCAAATCGGTTTCATAGTACAATTTGTTCAGAATGATGTCCCTAACAAAGCAGTTTCTCATTTTGCGTTAATTCATTCACACCTTGTATATCTAGTTCCCACATGTAAAATCCGCCATGTTTGTTTTAACTCACGAGGTTGCTGTACAAGTTGACGAGACAGTTCAGTATGGCGAGCTGCTGCAGCGGATGTGCACTGTGGAACACACGGCCCAGCGGCCGCAGGATGTGACGCGCGTGCGACGGCGGCTCCACAGAGATCCACTCCACAAGCTCCAATACCTGGGAACATAAACATTTACACACAGGCGCATACATTACTTCTGGCCCTGGCCCCACACTAGGATAACCTGTGACGTGGGAACCAGAAACAGCGACATCACAAACATGTAAACATCCAAGGCCTGGGGGTGATTTATTTGTGAGTGGTTCCGCGAAAATGAACCTTATGGGATTGGAAACGGTTTTTCGTTTTTTTTTTAATGAATTAAATTCCTTGGACTTAATTTGGTCCAAACAGATTATTTTTAAGTGGTATAGGTTTTTTTTTAATGTCACTAGTCGGTCGTCAGAATAACCGCGAACAGACACGACTCCAAACTTTGAACTCGATTATCTCGGAATCTTTTTTTTTCTCATAAGGTCCCTTTTCGCGGAACCACTCACATTTGTTTTCCTTTAGCTGGGAATCGAACCCGGGACCTCTCGCATGGTAGGCAGAGACACAACCGATGCGCCACAGAGGTCATCACAGAGGGGAACGGAAAAAGGTTATTGGCGAAACGTGCACTACGAATTATGGCATATGAAATTAAGACTATTTTCTTCTTCGTAGAGTTAATAAAAGAGTATAAGCAGTATTAAGACGCGCTTTAGGCAAAAACAGCTTTTAGCAAAACACAAATCGCTCGGAATGATGAGTATTATACGTTTTCTCACTAGCTTGTTTATCACGAGTGTCAGCATGACTTCGCTTTGCCATAAACGAAACTGTATTAATTTTGCTCGATAGAAAAGTCTCCTGAAGTTGCCAGAAAATCTGTCTGTCACCACATCTGAATTTGTGTTCTTGTTATTTATCTAATCATTATAAAAATGGCACAGTATGTTCCTCAGTTAGCTTAGCTTAGCTTGGTTTTAACCTTTTTTATTTTATTTTCTCTAAAAATAAGTTAAGGATGAAATTTTAAGTTCTGATTGTCTAGGGCCCGCCCTTAACTTGAAGATCATGACGATGAGGCGGTAAGTGTATGTTAGCTCTTGGAAGTGTAGATTAGTCCACCCAAGAGGATGTTACCTCGCTAAAGGGAGCTTTGCCTCAAGAAGCGTGCGTTGTCTCTTGAAAGTGTACATTACCTTACCCAAGAGCCTCACTGAGGAGTGCGTTGTTAACTCACTAAAGAGTGCGTTACCTCACAAAAGTTTTCTTATTTCACGCAAGTCCTCGCTACCTACGGAAGTAAGCGACCTCACTGAAGTGTGCGTTACCTAATGGCAGTTTCGTTATCTCACGAAAGACCTCACTACCTCCCGCAAATGTGCGTTGCCTTACAGAACAGTGCGTTACCTCGTGGAAGTATTCGCTGACGTTCCAGACAGACAGCCACGCGGCGAGGAAGCGCGTCACGACCGGGACGCCCTGCAACAGCGTGCGTTGCCTCCCTTCAGAGAGCGTTACCTCGTGGAAGTGTTCGCTGACGTTCCAGACTGGCAGCCACGCGGCGAGGAAGCGCGTCACGGCCGGGACGCCCTGCAGCAGCGTGCGTTGCAGGCTCGCCAGCCGCCGCAGAAGGTCACTCTTCACGGGGTCCGAGTAGGGCGATGTGTGGAGGAAGCCTATGGACACGGCGGACAAATAATGACATGAGATTATATGTAAAATACTCTATCCATGCTTAGAAGCAACTTGACAGCTAACCTAAAACTTCATAACATCCACTTTTTAAAAACTAGGAATTTTACCAAAACAATCGGAAAGAATCAAAATAGTTTATTCAGTTAAACTAACAGAAGAGCTGTCATCGTCATCACTGATTTGATGATTTTTATGAGCAATATCCCCTCACTAACAGGCTAAGATTGACATCTGTCAAGTTGCCTGTTATATTAGATACACTATAGCGA
>OY735255.1:2658987-2697307 GCA_963457715.1 Argyresthia albistria
AGAAGGATGTTATACGTTTGAAGCGTCTGTTTGTATGTCTTCAACTTATAAGGTTTCCTTAAATAAATATCAAAAATAATTTCAGGTGAAAGCAGAGAAACGTTCGAGAGCTCGAGCGGTCTCTCTCACGCGACGCGGACTCTGCTCAGTCAGCTGCAAGACGAGGGCTCGTCCAGCAACGACTCGTCGTTCGCGCTCAAAGCCAAGTCCAAGCTCAGAGACGCCGACACCAAAACCGACGTGCTCGATAAATCAGAGTCAGAAGCGCTCAGCAAAGCCAAAGCGAAGCTATCGGAGAAGGTTGCCAAGTCTCAAAAACGAATCGACGTTTACAGCACGGCTATCAGTACTGCGGACATAAACCTAGATGCGTTCTCGTACCTGGACGAAGGCATGATGGCGGGAGAGGCGATGTTGGACGATGGCGATACAGACTCACAAACGGTCAGCGAGAGTTCGCCGCACAATAAACAATGAGCAATAACTAGTGGTGGTTTAAGTGACTTTCGGTGTCTTAGCCGTTGTGGGACGCTTGGGGTTTTATGGTTACAGAACTCGTATGTATGGCGAGGTAATACTTCGGTATCGTAAAATACGCAGATCTCCCTAAACACCGTGTTATACAGCGACGTTCACATCGGGAAGGCTGTTTGGTATATTGTAGGTAACAAATAAGTCGAAATATTGAAAATGTGATCAGTTCGGTGTCGGGCGAAGTGTGATCTTTGTATGTTTTATTTATTACCTGTTTCTGAATCATCCATCCCGGCCAGTCTCTTTTAACGTTGATGCATTGTCGTTCAATAGAGGCTAGACTTAAATATTTCACTCTTATTTAATTTGTTTGTACAGCAGGATACGTAACCATTGTTCAAAGTAAATACACACAAGAATGTAACTCTATCGTGCCCTAATAGAAACTTAAGTACATAAGAAATGTGTACATATTGCTCAAGAATGTTGTATTATTCATTGTAAGTTCATCTGCGGCATAAGTTACAAGTGTGTTATAATTACAATCAAGTTTTGTTAAAACCTGTAAAAATTCTCTCTTTTGGTTTGGTGACAAAATGTCCTTACTTGTTACATATTAACCATAACGCACAAAATACTACGGGGACCGCGTAAAAACAGATTTCCGTTGCTGCAGCAAACTACATCTGCATGCTTAAAGAAGATATTTATTTAATTAATACACGTAGGTATAGTCCGTGCCAAGTGTGTTTGGCTCTGAGCGAAAATTGGCTTCGCTTTCTCGTATGGATAAGTTGTCGTGAGTGACCTATCTGTTCAATATTTTGCGACATCCCCGATACCCCTCATATCTTCGAGAACGTTTTGAGGTCGTCTTCCCTAGGGATAGCAATCGAAGATCTCACACGGTGTCTCTCCTCTCAACTCCTCTGCTTAACACTGTTGCTTACGAGCACTCGTTCAGGTTACGGGCAATCCGACTGGAACGCACTCCCCGCCGCTATTAGGGATAGATAGTCCATCCATATTCACTTTCAAAAAAATATTAAAATAGTATTTTCTGTCTCTTCCGTATTAGGTACCATGTATACAAGGTGTCCCAAACCTCAACGTCAAGCGGGCACCAGGTGAAAGCAAAACCCATGCAGGGTCTGGTAAAAATAATATAAAATTCTATGTCACTTGGTTCAAAAAAAATTGACGCGAAGTTACGTGAAGTCAAATCTACTTTAATTACATCAACTATTTTTGGTTTTATTTAATCAGTCATACTTTTTTAACCGACTTCCCAAAGGAGGAGGTTTACAATTCGTCCGGATATTTGTTTTTTATTTTTTATGTATGTTCCCCGATAGCGCCTAGACGGATGGACCGATTTGGAAAATTATTTTTTTGTTTGAAAGGGTTTACCTTCCCATTGGTCCCATTGACACCAGGTCAGGATCTGATGATGGGATCCTGGAGAAATCGAGGGAACTCTTCAAATATTATAGGCAGACCTATAGTGATTTTTGTGTTTTTCATAATAACTCGTGCAAATGCACATGGTAAGCATAATATTGTGATGCGGAACTGCTCATGAAGACCACATATGGCCACCAGATCTGCTCAATACTAGGTACAAATACAATGCGTGGCTGACGGGCAGGCAACGCATAGCCTAAGCCGGTGGACCTAGAGCCATGAAACTTTGTACAGAGGTTCCTTAGTAGCGTGGGGTAGCACTGTGATGGGATTTGACAAAATTAATTCCCCAAGGGGGGGGGGGGGGTTACAGTTTGTATTAAACTCAATCTAATCAAATAGGGTTTGTGGAAGTCGGTTTTTTCTAAAGTTTACTTTTTGTTTCAATTATTCTATTCTTAAACTCAGTGATTTTAAGGTTTTATGCTGTCCATTAGTTTGTCGTCACTGTGACCATAAACGTGATAAAGATAAAGGATGACGAAATTTGAAATTTTGAAAAATGCCTATATTTTTTGAACTAAGTGACATAGAATTTTTATTTTTTAAACCGCTGCTGTCAGCTCTATTTTAAACTAGGGTTGACGTTGGATTGATTCCCGTCTTTTGTGTCATTTATTGCCAATACACTACCTGTACCTGTTTTAAATTTACATACTCAAACCATATCAAGTATACATAATCGTCATTAATAGATTGTTTTGTGAATGCCATGTATTTATTTATCTTATTGTACCAGTTTGCCTCTCTTCACTGTACATTTCCGGTAAACCCAAAAAAAGACTGATTTTTTAAAACTTTTGGCGTCTTTTTATCCCAGTATTTGCTATAAATAACTCTGTACCTATTTAATTATCGCATACCCATCTCAGTATGGAAGGCGCAAATATCGCATACCCATCTCAGTATGGAAAGCGCAATTATCGCATAGCCATCTCAGTATGGAAGGCGCAATTCTCTCAACCCTGATATCTCATTAATTTGTAGAAATACGCAAGAGTGATAAGAAAAATGCTAATGGATTCAGTTTGATGTGATTTAAAGTAGCTTAGCCGTATGTAGGTGTTTAATAGTTTATTTAAAAAGTTTTGTTTGAGAGATTCCGGTAAATATGTCTTATCGCAAAGGGTGGGAAGTTCTTTGCCACTGAGTGAGTAACTTCACAATTAAATCACTGAACATCCTCAGTGGTGTTACTGTTCTGAGCAGTGTTCTGTCCTCAGCATCAATTGCATGTTCTGTTGATTTTTAGACCGCAGTGGCGTTGTCCACTGTTGATAGGCGATTGGTTCCTCCGTAGTAATTCGGTTTGGTTGTGTTTAAGTAAAGTTTAGATAAATAGAAAATGTCAAACATCTCCCGACTGCTACAGGCAAGAAGGTGAGACCTGAGAACTGCGATTGTGTGCGATCATAGGGCCGGCTAGATGGGGACTATAAATACACTGACGAAACTTACATATACACAGCACACACTTCGTCGAAGTCTTATGCGGATGGAAGCACACACACAAACGCATTTCAAAGCTGTCGCCTTCTGGCTTGTATGTAGAGGGAATTTGGTACGTATTTCTTGGAGTTAAGCGGACCGGAAGTGCATTCTAAAGAAATAGTGCCATTGGTAGCCAGTTATCTGATGATGTAAGACGAAAATTGTACATATAAACTATTTTTATTGAAATATCGCGATCATTGACAAAGGGCGACGCATATAATGATGTATTAGCGTATTTGTACCATAATAATAAATTGTATGAAAGCCACATTACTCTATCGATGTGTATTGTATGTCCTACAGTGCTCGTAGATTAGCGAAATTAGATGTAAGTTATGATTCGGATGACGATGCAAGTCAATATGTTTAAGATTGTTACCACGATGCAATCAAATTGTGGAGATGTGTTCTTAATTAAAATTAATTTAAAGTGGTTCCTAAAAGAAGCCATTGTAATTGTAAAGAAACAATATTTTTTAAATATTCGTATTTTGTACAAAATGTAAAATTATTACAGTGAAAGGCAATGTTAACGATTGACCTGCATCATGTTTTTTTCCAAATTACTGAAACGTATAATAAGTACGTTGTTTTGTTTGCCAGCAGCTGTAAATATTTTGCGTAGAACTAGTTATGTCCGTAGGAATCACACAAAACATGTTAATACAATTTCTGTGTTTTTGCAAGTTTATTTTATCTACTTATTTTAACAATAAAAGTTTAATCATAGATACTACTTTTGTTCTCCTTCATCCATTTCAGCGAAATATAAAAGAAAATACCGCAATAATAATACAACTTTTAATATTTTTTAACAACAAAACTTAATCGTACAAACAAGTATCGAAAAAAAAATGCCAGAAAAGAATCTCGATTTTAAAACACAGTTTCGCTTAAATGCTCTGACACTTGAGTATATACAGTTACTCAGGTAAAGAACTATCAAAAATGTGTTGGAACACTGCGCTCTTAGTACTAACAGTAGATAAAGGCATACGTTTGATATCGGTTGGCAGGGCTGCGTTGTCAGTTCAGGCTCAGGCTGTGACCTTGTGGATGGCTTCTGCGATGTAGTCCACATTCTTGGAGGAGATGCCAGCGACAGAGATGCGCCCGTCCTTGGTTAGGTAGATATGGAAGTCCTTTGTCAGCTTCTCGACCTGCAGAACAAATAGTTTCATCAAGATTTGTACATATTACATTACATTTGTACAGTACATAGTCATATTATTACGTCTCAAGACTTGTGAGCGCGAGTCAGACAAGAAAAGAACTCCCGGATACTATCGCTATTCGGTGGCCGGCAGAAGCTATAAAGCTGTGTCAGATGTCTCAATACGGCAGCTTGATAACTTCTAACAGCTACTGCGAAAAAAATATTCGCAGTAGTTCCACCTGGAACTGGGCAATGGAACTACTGCGAACGAAGGGTCTGGTGGCCACTAGCCCGATACGGCGGCGCCATCAACCCGTAGTAAGCCAGCGTGGTGGAGCACGGCTCTATCTTATGACCATGGCTCTCAGTGGGGGCTACATACTTATTAATATACAATTATCTTTTCTAGACATATTGGCGGGATCATCAGCTAAATTTTATTATTAATCCTATTATAAGAAAATTATGAGATAATATTATTTTTAAAAATTAATTAATTTAATTAATGAGCTTGAATAAGCATTTCTTTTGAAAACGTTCACCAAGTTAAAAACTTCAAAAAAACGACTTCATGACCTATCACTTAAACCTGCCCGCGCGGGATGCGAATGTCGTCTATGAACACCGTAATTATCGTAATGAGCCTACCAAATTTGTCTTGTGACTTCACAATACTACACAAAATTAACAAATATCGGTCCTTACAGCCTTCAATGACAATGAGTGTAAACGCCACAAAGTCATTTAAAGGCAAAAATACGTTATTTTTGTTACCTGGATGACAGTATTTTCTATGTAGAAATCGAAGTACTGGACCGATTCCTATTTTTTTAGGGTTACGATCCTTAAAAGGAAAAAAGGAACCCTTATAGGATCACTTTGTTGTCCGTCTGTCTGTCTGTCTGTCCGTCCGTCTGTCCGTCCGTCTGTCACGACCCCTTTTCTCAGGAACGCGTGGAGGTATAATGTTGAAATTAATATCGATTACTCAGGTCTATGGTCCCTTGGAGCTGTGAAAAAATTAAACTTCTAGGTCCACGCAATCAAAACATACCGCGATATTATGTCATAATTTTGCTGGATTTGTATGAACTCGCGTGGAACTCGCAAGGGAATCAAAACCTATAGGGTACTTCCGGTTGGCCTAGGGTCATGAAATTTGGAATGTAGGAAGGTCTTATAGCACAAGTTAAGGAAGAAATCCGAAAACTGTAAATTTCTGTCTGTCTGTCTGTCTGTCTCACCGTCTGTTAAGACTTTTTCTCAGAAACGCATGGAGGTATTAAGTTGAAATTAATATCGAATACTTAAGTCTGTGAACTCTTAAAGTTGTGAAAAAATCAAACTTAAAGGTCAACGCAATCAAAAGATACCGCATATGTCTCAATTTTGCTGAAATTGCTGATATTCGCAAGGGAATCAAAACCTAGAGGGTACTTTACGTTGACCTAGAATCATGAAATTTGGCACGAAGCAAGGTCTTATAGCACAAATAAAGGGAAAAATCTGAAAACTGCAAATTTCTGTCTTTCTAAAAAATATTCAATTTCGTTTACATGGATGACATCACACTTTAGTTTTTTATGTGGAAACCTAATTACACGTGTTACGCTCTCCAAGTGTGATCGGAACCCTTGGTGCGCGAGTCCTACTCGCACTTGGCCGGTTATTTTTAATTTACCAAACTGAAGTGTTGCCCTTTCGTACAAAAAAGAATTTTTGAAATCGGTTCATAAATAGTACCAGTTTCGAGGTAACACCAATAAAAAAAAGATAACACAACCGAATTGATAACCCCCTCCTTTTTGAATTCCCCTCGGTATTGCTCGCAGAAGCACAAAGTACCTAGTGCTTGACTTTGACAGTGACTACCAAGACGTCAATTAATGTCTATTGCAAGGGGATGAGAATTTTATACCGAGATTCTCATCGGGGGGGCAGTCGCTCACGTCCGAAGGAATTACTTGGAACCCACAGCCCTTCACGTCCTTCCCGGGTAGTGCTAACGAGCGACAAATCATCATCATCATCATAGTCATCAAATCATCTCAAGACATTATAATTTCCAGGTTCTCAAATGAGAACCTGACCACTTGACACTGGCAAAATTAACCTCAAAAGAGGTTAGGACGCCATTAATAAAAAGAAGAAGAAGAAGAAGAGATTCTCATCCTGTGCAAGCTTAGACTTGACATTGGCAGAATTGTCGTCAACGGCATAGTTGCCACATCCAAGAATTGATTGATTTATTGAGAACTTAATTTCCCCTAATTTTAATGTCATTTTTTTTCCTTTTCGGCCAGGAGAATGACAATCTCTCGACTGAAAGGGTTAAAAAGCATTACCATCTAATGAAATGACTCCACGCCGTACCCACCTGTTCGGGCTTCAGCCCAGTAAAGCAGAACATGCCGATCTGATCCGTGATGTGCCGCCAGGGCAGCGGGTTCTTGCGCCCCTCGATGCCGGCGCGGAGTTGCGTGCGCATCGTGATGATGCGCTCCGCCATCAGCTTCACGTCAGACAGCCTGGGGGGGGGGGGGGGGGCCGGTGAATATCACATATACTCAGCGTCAAAAATATCGCACCTTTTTGAAATTCTACTCTGAAAGAAATTGTTCTTGTTGGGTAAATTGTCATTGTTAGTTGTCATTGTCACTAAGAAGGTGTGATCATTACCTTCTCAATGACATCTAACAATGACCTCTAAGGGGTGGGTACTGGGTACCCAACAAGAACAATTTCTTTCAGAGTAAAAATTCAAAAAGGTGCGATATTTTTGACGCTGAGTGTAGGATACTTTGATAATATTCAATTCAGATAGATAGATGATGAGGTGGGACGCCCGCTGAACACAGGCGGGTGATCGGTCCTGTATTGTGACTATTTCACCCTATTTCAGTGTTGGGTTCTGTTGGTTCAGCTGATTTCCCTCCCCAAATCTACCCGTTCTTTTAATAAATTCTAGTATATCACTCAGTTTGAGGTTTGCTAGGTCATTTTCTGTAATGTTATCCATCCCTATGGTTCGCCATCTTACGTTTGAGTACATGACACTATTCTTCTAACTAAAAAATGGCTGGTCTCCTCCAGACCACAATGAGGGCATGAAGGATTTGGTTCGATTTTCAGCAATGATAAGTATTTCTTTAGTTTACAGTGCCCTGTTACTACACCCACCAGAGTTGCTAGGTTATGTCTACTTAGACTAAGTAAATACATACTTAGCCTTCTTTGGATCCTTCCTTGTAATGAACATCTTTGACTCTGCAGTCTTTATTGTTCTTCCACTGTAGGATCGCATTGCGCGTGGCTATTATGTTGAAGATATTTTTCGTTACAGTTGCTGATATGGGCGATCTATGTTCTGGCTTAAGCGCTTATCTGCACCGTTTCTTGCTAGCTCGTCTGCTTTTTAATTTCCTTGGATCCCTTTGTGACCGGGGACCCATGCAATAGTTACTTTCGATGTGCTTCCCAAGGAGTTTAGGATTGCATTACATTCCGTGAGGAGACCTTCAATTCAGATAGGGAAAGAACAAAAATTGTTACTGGTAAACAGTGAAGTTTCCGAATCTGCCTCAGGTCGAGACCTATGCCGCTATGGCGCTATTATGCTCACTGTATTATCTCTATGGGTGAAAGAATTGAAGACAGAATGTATTTATCGATATCACATTGCAGTGCTGGAAAGTCCCTTTAAGGATCGCGCACATTAGGACGGGCCGCTGCGTGCCGGGGCGGGGCGGGCCGCATCGCCGCATACAAAATCATGCGGCCCGTTGCGACAACACAGTGTGCGATAGTGCGCTGCGACCCGGCACGCTGCGGCCCGTCCTAATGTGCGCGATCCATTAGGAGGCGCGCGCAACAGAGAGGCTGTCTCACAACAACCGGACTATAAGATAAGATGTAGCTTTCTCCCTCTAGATGGCACTACTATTCAATTCCCTCATATCCATGCAATCCTACATCGCGATTGACATCCATAAGCTTAGTAGTTTCGTCCACCCGAGTTACCCTCGACTCAAGATGAAGCTGCCAAGCGAACAACTAAAGCCGCGTATCCACTTGAGGCAGCCTCGGGTCGAGCGGCTGCCGCGCTCCGAGGCCGCGCAAGTGGAGACGGTGCCTCAACCTGAGGCACGCCGCGAGCCATATTTTGGGGGCTATTTGGAAGGAAATTGCACTACTTAAACTAAAAAGGCAACTAAAGCCTCTAAACGTCATAATGACGTCATTTTAGTTGTTATCAACAATTAAGATGACGTCATTATGACGTTTAGAGGGCTTAGTGGCCTTTTTAGTTTAGTGCATTTGTCGGTTTCAGTCCGAGCCGTCTATTTGATAGAGACGTGCATTGCGTTTTGTTTGGCCCTAAACTGATACGTTGTGGATCAAGCAGAGGCGTGTCGCCTCTACCCGACCACACACAAACCAAACTAACCACAGTCCTCCGATCCACAGCCAAACCATACTAACATTTGGTCTTGTGGGATGTAAGTATGTGTAGATTGTGTAGCCTATAAGATTTTAATGCAATAAACTTCTATTCTAACGTCTATTCCATTCCATTCGTATTGATCCGCAACGTGCCTCGAGAGAGCGAGCAGCCTCAATCTGAGGCGTTTTGCTTTAAGTCGAGGCTGCTCTAATGGATACGAAGCTTAAGAATATGGTTGTGTTGTTTGTACTCACCACTGGGTCTTGAGGTCGGGAGTGTTGAGGATCTCCTGCACGAGCCGGGCTCCGTATAGCGGCGGGTTGGAGTACATGGTACGGATCATGATCTTCACTTGCGACATCATCTTGGCGGCGGAGTCGGCGTCGCCGCAGAGGAAGGTTAGGGCTCCGGCGCGCTCGCCGTACAGACCTGAGGGTTTACCGGGATGTTTATATGTTTGTGACGGACGTCGCTGTTTCAGGTTTCCGCGCAGGGTATCGTAGTGTGCAGCCAGAAGCAGTGTATGTGCGAGCATGTAAACGTAATGACCAGCCCCCCTAGACAAAGTTAAACGCTAACGCTAGCGAAACGAAACGATAACTTGTTATGTATGCGATTTGACATTTGGCTTCGCTAAGGTGACGTCACGTAGCGATTCCAAATGTCAAATCGCATACATAAAAAGTTATCGTTTCGTTTCGTTACCCTTAGCGTTTAACATTGTCTACAGGCACTGATGTTATCCAGTGGAGAGCGCATAGATACATTTTCCTTTGAAACACAACTCACCAATTTACGCGCGGCGGGGGACGAGGTAAGAGAGCTGTGATTGGTCAGCCGCTGCGAAACTGTCTGGCGGCCCGTCATCGTACATAGGTTGAATACAACTAACGTTTGGCGAGCCGCATTCCCCCGCAGGCGCAGTCAATTGGATATATAGTCTCTGCTCCATACCCTTCTCTTAACTTCTATTTTCAGATGGGATCAACAGTGATCATTCCTGTCGGGTCATATCCATTATGCCGGGGTCATCCATAACTACAGACAGTGTGCGATCCCCAAAGCGGCAAATTCATAAAATAGGTATGCCCCTAGCTCCGATGACTGTGACCCTGATCAACACTCAACCCATAACTAAGTTACAATCATAGTTGACGTAACAGACAAACGATAAGATTAGTTAATGAGGTCAACAACTATAATTCTGCTTAGCAACTTTGGAATACTTATAAATTTTAGATTGTATTGTATTATTATTGATTGTATAGATCGCATCAAGATTCTTGGCACCTGGGTGCCAGGTTACAAGAGAGACATGGGCGAAGAGGTGAGAGCTGTTTCGGTGCTAAAAAACCTGGCGGGGCATTTACAGTGTAGCAGTCAGTATTAACACGTTGTAATTTTTAGGGTTTCGTATCTCAGAAGAAAAAACCCTTATAGGATCACTCGTGCGTCTGTCCGTCCGTCCGTCCGTCACAGGCAATTTACTCAGAACATATTGGACCGATGAAGTTGAAAATTGGTACACATATCTCTGTGACCCAAAGATAGAGGTGCAATTTAAATATATAAATATGGAATGTAAGGGCCACTTTTGGAGGACAAATGATAAAAATAAAATTCCAAAATTTCAAAATATGTCGTGTGTAGAGATGGGCAGAGGGTTTAAACCCAACTGGGCGGAAAGGGCATAAACTGGGCAAATAGGGCAAAAACGAATTTATGCCCAAATAAATGCCCAGTTACAGGGCAGAAACCATAATTTCACAAAACTTAGAATTATCAAGACGTAATCGTTAAATAGTGATAAGGTTTACGTATTTATACCAAAATATATTATTTAGGAATAAAGTGTTGCCCAATTTTTTTTTATATGTAGCGATTTTATTAAATAAAACAAGTACCTATTCAAGTAATAGTGTTACTTACTGTAATTTTCTATATTTATACGTCATCTATAATCTATAATATCACTAATTCTTTATTTATTATGTGCATCGGTCATTCATACATAATGAAGCGCAAAACTGCCAATTTCTCACGCTAGGTGGCGCATCTGGGACGACACCCTAAAATTTGACGGAAACTATCAAATTGTATCTAGTTTTTTGTAAAAGAAGTTTTGAAACTTTTCAACAGTAACTACCTCAATGCAGTGCTTATAATTGTAATAAATTAAAATTAATTTTCTTCTTTTTAGGGAATGAAATAAAAGCTTATTTTTTTATTTTTTTTTACTTTTTATTTATTTTTAACTTTTTAGTCTTTATCATGACAGGACAAAACATTTTATCTACAATAAGAGTGTTTGTCAAGATGAATCAAATGAGCCCAAACACAATAGGATTGCGCCGTTTGGTAACAAAGTTCCCATGGCCAATTGGCCACCTTCCGGCTCCAGCATCGTACATGTCAAGACAAATCAAATGAGCCCAACCATAATTTCATACTTCATTATTTCTTTACATCATCCTAGCTCAAGAAAAGGAGGTTTTGCTGCTGTCAAAAGAGTCCGTGAGAGTTCACGTTTCCAAAGCCGGGCAATGAAAACTAGAAATCGTTCCATTTTCAAGCTCATTACACACTCTGATGTATAAATGGTTCATGTCATGACGACTACCACTCACTATGCTTGACAGTGTGGCGATACGTACGACTTAGTGACGTACGACTTAGTGACGTACGACTGGCTGAACTGGAAGCGGCGGAGAAATTATCGGCGCTGAAAAAGCAAAAGCTGGAGCTAGAAGCCGAACTCGTGAAGAAGCGACTAGCTGCTCAAGTCTCCGCGATACAAGACAACCAGAAGAGTCTTCATGGGGACCCTATTCCGCCCGCTGCCCGACGACAATGGATAGACGACTGGCTGTTGACAACGCCTCTCAACGAACGACGAGAGGAAGCGGTCACCACGGAACGAATGCGACCAAGGCAGCTACAGTTCCAGCCACAGCGAGGAAGATCACCGAATCCTGCCCGATTGAGGAGAGGTGTGGAAGAATTGGCCGAAGCCCTGCAGAAGATGACAAGACCGAGGCTGCGTTATGTCGACCTGCCATCGTTCACCGGATCGGCGAATGAGTGGCCACCCTTCAAGGCCTCCATGCGGGGCTCCACCAAGATGTACAACATCACCGACGCCGAGAACATCCAGCGATTGAGGAGCTGTCTCAAGGGAGAGGCACGAGACGCCGTGGCTGCGCTACTACACACGGCCACCGATCCGGACGTGATTATGAAGACTTTGGAGCAGTGCTTTGGTCACCCGGAGCTCATCATTGACCGAACTGTGGATGAGCTGAAGAAGTTGCCAAAGCCCGGGACATCAGCGACGGAGTTGAACAACTTCGCCATCAAACTGCAAAACACAGTCTGCGTGCTGACATCGATTGACCGGCGTGGATACCTGAACAACCCCATGCTGACCCGAGAGGTGCTAGACAAGCTCAGCCCGCATATCCGCTCGCGCTGGTGCGACTACGCGGAACAAGAAGAGGGAACCATGGAGCCAGAGATCGTCGTCCTTTCTCGCTTTCTCATGCGCGAGGCGGACAAAGCTTTACGCCACACAAACGCGCCAGCTACGAGCACGACTATGGCGGTGAAGAGAGAGCTGAAGCCTACTGCGGCCCCGAAGAAGAAAGAAGAAAGAAAGAGCCCAGTATACAGCGTCGTCGATAAAAAACAGGCAGAACCATGCCCGAGCTGTGGACAAGCCCACACGCTTCCACATTCTCATAAATTGTTAGGGGAACCGCGTTTTTCCGTTTTTGAACACGCCCCGGCCCGGCACCGGCACCGGTTTAGTGAGTAAAAGCTCATGCACACGAGACGGTTTTTCTTGACCTCGAGGTCAGTGAAGTTTCAACAGCTTTTTCGATATAAAATCAGCCATTTTTGTCTTCTTCCACCCTAATACTTCCACATTTCCACGTGTCCCGAATGCTTGAAATGGCGGATATTAAAAATATAACTCCAAAACTACTGATTTCCGACGGTTCCCATATTTTGATATCGTCTATAAATACACTAATCTACATTTAAAAACCATCATGCATAACTGCTTATGCATCTGCGACCGCAGTCGTTCTAAGTCATTCCGTTTAATTTACCTCGCTCGAATGATGTAATATATTATTAGTATTACGGGTGTAAGTAGCTATTTCACCCTCGAACTATATTCACCCTCGCTCGCTTCGCTCGCTCTGGCGTCTAAATATCTCGGGTAGACTCGATCCTTAGCGCCCTTTGCGAGCTGCGCTCGCACGGGCTCCAAATTGGACCTTCGCACAGTGAGTCGCCTAGAACTAGCTAGCTGGACAATATTATTTATCGATGTTTTGATGTTGAAAAGTGTTAGTCATGGTGTTTTATAAACATTTTAACTAATTTGGGCCTCAGCGAAATAAAAATGGACAAGTTCCCAGAAAATATATATATCATAAACACACAATAAAGAATAAAAAAATATTTTAATCATGTTTAGCATCAGACTTAGGTCTAATGAGACTATTACTGCGTAGCACTGCATACAAAGATGTTTGCTAATGCAAAAAACAATAAAACTTGAGCTAGGTTAAATTATTCTACTAGATTATTAGGCTAATTAATACAATATGTTCATCAATATCTAATTGGGACTAAAATCTAAAATCACATATTTACATAATACATGTATATTGTACAATAAATAATATTAACTAATCCTATTCATTATCAATCACTTAACTCATCTTCTGAAGAATCCTCTTCAACATAATCATTAGATCAAACATCACTTAACCTATTCATTTACAAGTAGGTTCTAAACAGTAAGTCTAAAACCTCAGAAGGAAGAGTGCCTGTCTTTTTTTTAGAACCTCCCTGAGACTGTTGATTAGAGGATCAGACGTGATGAGTAGCATGTTGAGCAAGTCTCTATTCGTGGCAGTACGTGAATGCTTACGGGTGTTATACTCTCGGAATCTTCTACAATCTTTATTGCGAGCTTCCTGAGCTTCCTCAGAAAGCTGCCCTATTGGTAGAAGAGAATCTTTAACTTTTTCCGGACTCTCACTGAACTCTCTTATTAGATTGGCCACAGTTCTGTGCCCTGAAATGAAAATAAATTGAATGATTAAACCATTTCTTAGGACACCAGACAAAATATATATATGAAGTTATTATTTTTATAAAAAAAATATATTTACCAGGTAGTCGCGAAGTTATCTCGGCAGCAACAAGCAGTTCTTCAGAACTTCTGGATTGAACTAGATCATCAATGCGTCGACGTTTGGTCTTATAACTGGTATCTGCCAATTTTTCCATCTTCGGTCTTCCAGGGCCAGCCTGTGGCCCCTGAGATGACACTGATGGCTCCGCAGGATCGTAGACCATGCTGAATGATATATCACCCTCCAGCCATGCTTTATTCGATGCCAGTAAGCGAGCTCGAATTCTACAGGATTTCTCCCATTTCTCCAACATTTTTGAAGAAAATCTTGAAATTACTGCTTTGACTTCCTTCAAGGATTGGTCCGTTACTCCGCTTAGGTCTTGTTTTGAGGCGACAAACTTAAAAATCACAGCATTGTTGGCCTCACTTTTGGATGTTTTGGACCATTCTTCAAAAAACTCCATTTTTGAGACAGTAAAAGCCACATGTACAAAAAAAAATAAAATAAAAAATAGGAGCAAATTCGAGCAAAATTTGTTTAGTTATTTATATACTTGAATGATGTATCTTTAACCTGACAATGAAATTTTCCCGGGGAAACCGGGGGATTTTTACTTTTCATCTTTTGAATTTGAACTTCAAGGTTTTTTTATAGATTTCTTATAAATGACAATGTCTAGCTGACTATCAGGTTCAACAAAACTGAACATATTAGTACTAAAAAATAGCACTCACCCTTGGTTATCGAATCCATTACTAGTTCACTTCTTAACTTGAAACAATAACACATGAGACGTATTCGTAATAGAAGCCAAAATGCAACTAAATTAGTGCATTTCACCCGACCATCTCTGATACTTACCCTCATTGCAAATGTTGTAATTAGTTTATATCAAAACAATACCCGTTACTGTGACTCTCAACTACTTACCTAACTACCCTCATTAACGATTTTCAAGTTAGTTAATGTTGTTTTTGTCCAGCTAGCATATTCTAGACGACTCACCGTGCTTCGTCCGAAATAGCTCTCTTTCAACAGTTACATAGGACAATAAAAACATAGAAAACTTGTACAAAGGCGAGCTTATCTCTAATAAGAGATCTCTTCCAGCAAACCAAATAGGGAACCATCGACAATATAGACACGTACGACATACGATCATAAATTAAAACTATCGTAAATAGGAATGGATGTCCGACGATGAACGAATTTTAGGATCGATTGAAAACAAATGGTTGTTTTAGAAACCAAGTACCTACTTATATCGCGAATTAAAGTTTTACTTTACATTAAAACAACTCTAGAAATAATTTTATCAAAGCATTAAGTAACAATTTGTGATAATTAGCAAATAAAGTAAATGCCCTGTGATCGGGCGTTTATTGGGCATAAACGGACGTTTATTGGGCGTTTATTCAATACGTCCGTAAATGTCCGGGCAAAAACCCATCACTAGTCGTGTGTGTGACATATCAAATGAAAGCGCATGGTGTGAGGATCTTAAATGTATTTCTATAATATTTTAAAGATTTATTTTGAAAAAGTTGTGCTCAATAATATGACCGATTCGCATGTCATCAAAAGCTCTAGGGTACTTTCCTAAGTCCTAAAAATCTGAAGTATGCAAGCCCTTGTTTGCATCCACATCCCATAAAAACTACGAAATCTACAATTTTGACCCCCTAACCCACTAAACCTGGGGTGCAAAGTTTGTATGAAAAACTGAATTTTAGGGTACTTTATAGGGTATTTTGTTGGTGTTAGTCCTATTATCGCACTTGGCAGCTTATTTACACAAGAAATTACAGCTCTGCTGGCTGTGTAGAATGAAGCGTATCGAATGCCAGATTCCTCAGAAAAACAGACAATATCTGGTTACCGAGCTTTGCTCGGCGGTTGGTGGTACAAACACAATAAAACATTATATTCATATCATCAGACTGCATTAAGATCAATTAATAAGCTGCTCTGTTTTTGAACAGCTGCAAACGAGAAGCAAGCAAGAAGGTTGAATAGCAGATGATGAATTTAGATTCGACCTTATTTGAACGAAACCTTTTTGTGTGAATTTTCCGAAGACGCGCCAAAAAGTGTGACGTGATCTGAGGTCGCAATGAGTTAACTAACTTTTTGATTGTCATTGGAATTTATGCCTTATTTTCATTGGACAAAAGTGAAATTGCCAATCCTATTGCGCGGCAATGAGAAAAGCATGAAAATTCCGAAATACGCGATTTTTCAGTTACGAGACCTAGCTTAATCGATTTTTTACCCCCAAAAACCCCTATATTGCAAATTTCATCGAAAACTACAGCGACATTTTCTAGAACACAAAACATAAATCGTTACATACAAATATTCCTCATATTAGGTATTGTGGCTACCGCTCGGCTCGAACCAACTGCTACGCGGCTGATTCTCGCCTCGCGGATACCAATTGTGTAATAAAGGTTATCGACCGTTAAAAAAATAGAGCCATCTACATGAAATACTCAATTTGGTGTCCTCACCCATGTTCTTAGCGAAGCTCTGAGCCAGCATGACCTGGTGCCCCTGCTTCACGAACAGCCGCACCGCGAGCGCGTCGTTGTCCACGTTGCCGGTCGCGAAGCCCTGGTACGCCATGTCGAAGAACGGAAACAGTTTGCGCTGCTTTATGACCTAAGGGGGGAGGGGGAGGGATGTTATATTATTATTTATTTAATTCAGATGTCGGCGGGCGGTCGTAGAATATCATGAAATATCATGAAACGATTAAATAAGGCAAACACTGCGGTAGCTTAGGTACAGACAGACTAATGCCTGTAGCACACCTCCGCTGCGAAACTGAAAGGTCGAAACCGCAATAGTTTCGCTGTGAGTTGTGAGTTCTTTGGCGGCGAAACAGTAGCGAAATTCCCTGCTCTAACGTGCAAAACTGACTACGATGTTGTCTCTTTCTAACATGATTTCGCTCATTTGCTCAGGCGCCGTCTACATCTCCGCCCGTTGTCCGCCTGTAAGTGAAGTACTGAATGCACAACGAAACTCGCGCAGCGGTTTCGCAGTTGTTGTTTCGCAGCGGAGGTGTGCTACAGGCATAAAGGGGACGAGCGCAGCGTAGCCCTCGAATAGTCTTCGTGTTCTTTTGACATGTATAACACAAAAAAACATCACGTAGTGCTGAATATTTTTTAGGCAAAATAAACAATTTCTATTTCTATTTCAATAAAAATGCTATTAAAGACATGTTTCCGTTAAAACCCGCCATATCATGATACACCCAGTAATGGCTTGGGCATATCATGAAATGGCGAGGCACATTATGATGTGCCCGATTCTACGATCGGCCGCCGACACAGATAACAAGATCTATAGGAGTAGGCGAGGTAATTGGACAGCACGTTATAGGTTAAGTTTTTGTTTTGTGGCTTCTATCGTGGGTATCCACAAAAGTTCCGCCAATGTCACGTGTTGAGAACTGCACAGTAGAAAATCACAATGTACAGAAGAGGCCAACTTTAAGCTGGGATAGGAGTGAGAGGCCATGCGGAGTGAAAAGTCTGTGTTGATGACAGCTTCGTTGCATTAGGTTGCAATTTTGTTGCACTTTTTTAACAGTGCAACTAAAGTTCTTATAAAGTTCCCGTTTAGTCGACTTGCTAGTCAAGGGAAATTTTCCAATGAGATATTTTATGAGGTAATCTTAGGAGGATGTTTTGTTGTTCTGGCACTATGCGAGGACGTGTGGGGTGATGAGTTCTAAGTATTTGCTACGGATGTGAGCAGTAGTCCCCCATGATAAGAGGCTAGCGGCTGTAAAGACGTGTAGTTCTTGTCACGACGTTTTACACTGTGTAGACATGTTCATAATTCATAATTTCTTCATTGCACCACAGGGTGCTCATCCCACACAAATTAGAATTAGTAACCCTTCGTAAAAGAGATTTGTACTTTAAACGCCATGATTTCAAATAACATACTTCTAGGTGGCGCTAATCTTAGAATAAATCCTACATATCTTAGCGCCAACTCGTGGTATTTGCAATTTTTCGATGGTGCTGCACCAAGCGATAATGGCCTTGAACTAAAGAAGCTTCCGTAGAATCTCAGTTTACGCCGGTGTCATATTTTGTTCTAGGTGGTCTATCTGTATTAGTATAATATTATAGTATCTGTGATTGCACACAGATAATTGTGAAAACAAAGATGCAAAACAGTATATAAAGGAGAGCTTATCTTAAATACGAGATTTCTTCCAGCAAAGCAATACCAATGAGAGAGTTTGATAGCTAAACAGGGGTAGACCTAGTGTACAACAATAAACTAAGCATAACAATCTACACTCAGCAATCTAATAGTCAGTTCAACAGAATCGAGATATCTCATTGGCTCCATGTTATCAACAGAATGGCCTCCAATTGTACAGACAGCGTCAGATATAAGTATCATAATCTGATGAGATATTATGTAAGCATGCAAACAAACCAAAAATATCTAACTGTTAGCGCTTAACTGTTTTGTAACAATTTCTTATAAATTACCGTGCAAAAAAATAATTATGAATACTAGAAAATCTACATTTACAACGAGAAACACAAAGTTGTCTTAAAATAGGCTTGTGGCCAAGGTAATCCAATAAATCTAGAAACAAGTCTTAAGTTGAAGCATTGTGTACAAAATGGCTTGACATTCTCAGAATTGTATATTTCCAGCAGATATATTTTATAAAGTCAATTTCGTGCAAAAAAAAATACAGCATTTGATGGCACTTTTACATGACGTCATTCTGTTGTTGTTTCATAAACTCAGGAATAAAAGTTCCGTTTTGACAGTTCATAAAAAGTATCTATTTTGACTTGACAGGCCACAAGCCTATTATGCGAACGTCACAGAGGATGTTATAATAATGTTGACACTTTGGCTTTGTAAATATTTTTGATCGTCAATGATGTCTATCTGCTTGGACCGTGTTATTCCAAAGTAGTAAAGAGACAAAACATTGACGTGTATCTACAGCTCTATAGACATTTTGAGAAAGAGAAAGACTTCGAATATGTATATCTGGCGTGCTTGTCACCATCTGCACACAGCACACTACATCAGTCAGTATACTAGTGTGTCAGTCAGTATGTGTAATATCACAGATACTATAATATTATACGTGTATTATACGAATACAGATAGACCACCTAGAACAAAATATGACACCGGTGTAAACTGAGACGCTACGGAAGCTTATTTAGTTCGAGACCATTATCGCTTGGTGCAGCACCATCGAAAAATTGCAAATACCACGAAATGACGCTAAGATATATAGGATTTATTCTAAGATTAGCGCCACCTAGAAGTATGTTAACTGAAACCATGGCGTTTAAAGTACAAATTTTACTCCTTATGC
Source organism: Argyresthia albistria (assembly GCA_963457715.1). Lineage (NCBI taxonomy): Eukaryota > Metazoa > Arthropoda > Insecta > Lepidoptera > Argyresthiidae > Argyresthia > Argyresthia albistria. Next base: position 2,678,556 of record OY735255.1, read on the forward strand.
CATCTCTTTTTTACGAAGGGTTACTAATTCTAATTTGTATGGGATGAGCACCCTGTGATAATATACAGTAGGTATAGGTATATACAGTATACCTTGGAGAGTTGTTCCCACTCGTTGGCCTTGGGGTCGACGCCGGTGGGGTTGTGCGCGCATGCGTGAAGCAGGATGATCGAGCCTTCCGGGATTTTCTGCAATCGAACAAGATCTTGTGATCAGTGGGTATTTCAACAGCACATCAACGCAAACGTCTTATGGTACTCTTAAACGGGCCAGCCCCCCTAGACAAAGTTAAACGCTAACGCTAGCAAAACGAAACGATAACTTTTTATGCATGCGATTTGACATTTGGCTTCGCTAAGGTGACGTCACGTAGCGATTCCAAATGTCAAATCGCATAGGTACATAAAAGTTATCGTTTCGTTTCGCTATCCTTAGCGTTTAACTTGGTCTACAGGCACAGGTTTTGCTGCAATATGTATGTTAGAAAAATACACCAATAGTTGCCGGCCACATATTGCAGTGAAAATATGGCCCGTTTAGGAGCACCTTTATTTCAAACACAAAGATAAACATACAAACATAAAGGTCACGTCTCTTCCATACTGAGTGGTAGGTAGGACAATTGCGCCCACTGTTTGTCAGTCGTTCAATACTCGATTTTGCGTTACAGGAGGCTATCTTTAGAACGTTCGTATCAGGAGCATACGATCTCGTCGGTCTCATCTTCTGTTTTAGAAGCAAGCGCGAATCCCACAAGAACACGAAGCTCTTTTTAACCGACTTCCCAAAGGAGGAGGTTTAAAATTCGTCCGGATGTTTTTTTTTATGTCTAGTCCCCGATTGCGCCGAGACGGATGGACCGATTTGGAAAATTATTTTTTTGTTTGAAAGGGTTTACCTTCCCATTGGTCCCATTGACACCAGGTCAGGATCTGATGATGGGATCCTGGAGAAGTCGAGGGAACTCTTCAAATATTATAGGCAGTGATTTTTGTGTTTTTAGTAATAACTCGTGCAAATGCACATGGTAAGTATAATATTGTGATGCGGAACTGCTGATGAAGACCACATATGGCCACCAGATCTGCTCAATACTAGGTACAAATACAATGCATGGCTGACGGGCAGGCAACGCATAGACTAAACCGGTGGACCTAGAGCCATGAAACTTTGTACAGGGGTTCCTTAGTAGCGTGGGGTAGCACTGATGTGGGATTTGACAAAATTGATTCCCCAAGGGGGGGGGGATAAGGGGTTACAGTTTGTATTAAACTCAATCTAATCAAATAGGGTTTGTGGAAGTCGGTTTTTTCTAAAGTTTACTTTTTGTTTCAATTATAAAAACATAGCGTCATAATTATGCATGACTTTTTCACTTCTCATGCTCGTAAAGTTCGTGCTAATTTTTTGAATCGGTCAATATTCGACTAAATTGTTGTCAGGTAAACAGCCACCACACAACCCTATGTTGTGCAACTGCCACGTATAAAAATATAAAAAAATTGGCGCGAAGTCCTTATTTTTTCTTTGCGTTGCATTTTGCAACTGTTTTTGCAATATTGCTGTTTAATTTCCTCACAATCGAAGTGAAAAGCAGAGTGTTTAACTCGTACATTAATTCCATTTTACCCTCGACTTGACTATCCACCATCCGTCTCGGGTGAAATGATGTGTTTTATGCACTTGTGCTACAATCTACTAATCCAATACGGTGTGGCGGAGACACCGTCGCGTCATCGCGCTAACGTCTGATAGCCTTATTTCAAATAGTTCTTTTACACTAGAGTACAAATAATCATGCGCACACTGCACGTCATTCATCGATTAATTTCCTGCCAATAAACCCAATACGTGCAATCATCAGAGTAATGGAGCCACGACCACGAACAACAGGCATCGTAAGCCATGGAGTAACTTATAAACAGCGTCGTAAGCTTGTACAGACTTAATTTAGCCATTATATTGCTACTATTTTTAGGGTTTCGTACCCGAAGGGTGCCAAACGGAACCCTATTACTGAGACTTCGCTGTCTGTCCGTCCGTCCGTCTGTCTGTCACCAGGCTGTATCTCATGAACCGTGGTAGCTAGACAGTTGAAATTTATGTATTTCTGTTGCCGCTATAACAACAAATACTAAAAATCAAAAGAAATTTAATATTAAGGGGGGCTCCCATACAACAAACGTGATTTTTTGCTCATTTTTGCTCGATATTGATAATGGTAGCAGGTAGACGCTTAAAATGTTCACAATATATTAAGTATATTATTTACTTAAAAAATAAATAATTAAATTAAAATTAAATTAATATTTAGGGGGGGCTCCCATACAAAATGATTTTTTTTTTTTTGCGGTTTTTTATAGATAATGGTACGGAACCCTACGTGCGCGAGCCCGACTTTCACTTGGCCGGTTATTTATCGACACAATCTACATTGTACATCTCTGTCGGCTTTTCCTCGATCTGCTACATTTTCATTTCAAGAAATGGGCAGGGCAATATGTATATATATATTTCTACATCAAAGGTCAAAACAAAACCCCTATTTTGAACATAATGTCCATTTCGTAATTTATTGCCCCTCCCTGACGTGACGTCCCACCAACATTGCCTCTTATCTCATTTATCACGTACGCAAGGCGTGACTTCGCCTATGTCCTATCTTTGTGTATAGGTTGATTGTCAATGTATCATTCTTCAGTGGCGCCAGATAAAACTGGATTCGACAACTGTTTTTAAGCACTTCGTAAAGATACTGAATGTAATTCAGGTTTGAATGAAATTGATAATTCTATAATTACATTTGTAATGTATTGAGATAACATTGGCTAACATATATACTAGTTAGCTGTGTTAGTACTGTAATAAATAAACTACCTCACAATATCGCCGACCTCCTAGAAAGTCAACAGGTCCTTGCAGTTTGTCTTGTTCGAGGATTTATCACCTCTTAGCGACCCTCATTCTTATCCAAATCCTACATAGGCCCTTGAATAATAGTTAAAGCACAATTGAAAATTCCTTTTTCTGAACAAGGTTCAAAGATTATTTTTAATTATATTTTTTTTACAAGGTATATTTATTCAAAAAAGAAAAAAAAAAGAAAAAGTTTACACAATTTGAGGAACTTAGCTAAAAAGTTTTTTTTTTATTTTTATTTAGCCATCAAAGTGTCCCACTGCTGAGCAAAGGCCTCCCCCTCTTTCGTCCACACTTCCCTGGTCTGTGCCACCTCCGGCCACCCCGGCAAAAACTTGTCGAGGTCGTCCCGCCATCTCCGTTTAGGCCTGCCCCTACACCGGTATCCGTCCTGTGGCACCCAGTCAGTGGCGATTTTCGCCCATCTGTCTGGGTGCATGCGACTTACGTGGCCGGCCTAGTTCCACTTTAGCTTAGCGGTCTGTGCACCCACATCAGCGATGCCAGTTATGGAGCGCAGTGTGGTGTTCCTAATGTGGTCCGTCCTACGAACATTTAGGATGCTGCGCTCCATTGCTCGCTGGCAAACCTTGAGTTTGGACTTCTGAAGTTCGGTCAAAGACCATGACTGAGCGCCGTAGGTTAGGATAGGCAGGATACACATGTCGATGAGCTTGCGCTTGAGGGTCAGCGGAAGGTTACCCTTCATAAGTTCCTTCATAGACCAGTAGACACCTAATAATTGGAACAACTGAGCCCGAGCTAGGTGTAAACCTGTATTTCAGGCTGCAGTGCTCTTCCCAAAAATATCATTGATTAGATCAAAAAAATCAATTACTTTATTGATTATAAATGGTTTGAATAACTGGCTAAGGGTGGGCCTCTGTCACTGCATATGGACAAAGGCGTGACGATGTTTAATCTTCAACAGATTCCTATGCAGGTAACTCACGGAAATGTCCTCCAAAGCGCCCTGCAGGTCAAACCCGTTGGTGCTCGGGTCGAAGTAGCGGTATTTCTTGTGCGGCATATTCAGCATGTTGCAGATCTGCGGGTGGTTGCCCCACGTAGGTGACGGCATCCAGACCTCCTTGTTCTGTGCGTAGTGCTTCGAGATGAACTCGAGGCCGAGGCGGAGAGCGCCGGTGCCTGAGAGGGTCTGGAAAAAAACGCGTATTATCTTCTTCTTCTTCTTCTTTTTGTGACGCCTCTCCACTACTGGAGGTTGGCGGTCAGCTCGTTAGACTCCTCTGTGTTGTAACGTCCGTATTAACTAGCAGCTAAAATACTTCGGCAGAGATTAGCTGTGATTATGAGATTAGCTATACAATATACCTATATTAGAAATGACGTCAACGTGGATTTGCTTTGATCCTCCCGATTGATTGTTACATTATCTACGGGCAGTTTTGATAATCCTGAGTGTAGGGAGGGATTCAATCAGAGTAGCTCATAATGAAACTTCTAGGGCGCCACTACAACATCTAAAAGGTGTTTCTAGCAGTCTCATTAGTCAAACCAAACAAACACCGCCATAAACTTCTATCCCTTTACTAATGAAAAATTGTGCGAGGTGTGGCGGCGTAACGAGACAGAGCTATATGTATACAGCTGCATAGCTTTGTCCCGTTCGCCGCTCGTATACAAGTTTTTTATAAGTAAAACGGGGTTAGGCTGGGCCGTGATTCTGCAAGGGAGTCGTATGACAGTGGCTATATCGAGGGCTTAAAATGCCGGTATTTCTCGTTCTAGCTATAATTAAATAAATAAATTAATTAATTAATTAATAAAGCCCTTTATTACCCAAAAAAGACAGTAAGTAGTAGTACATTAAATTCATATAAAATCATGCATATTTTAAAGTAGGTAACATATTCGAATAGTATAATTTTGACATTTCAATTGTATTCGTTAGTATTATTTCAATTTTATTGCATTATTTATATTATTTATTATCTTAAGTGTGTACCTATTTATATTTTTTTACAATTGTATTGTATTCGTTAGTACTTATTATTTCATTTTTATTAATCAATCTGTTGATTGGGGACACCTATTATTGGGTGAAGGCCTCCTCCATCTGTTTCCGTAATGCCCTATCCTACGCCAATCTAGCCCTGGGCCCGAATTCTACTGTTCACAAGCATACCACAAGCCTGGCACAAACTTGAATACGAGGCATTTGGTATTCTACTAAAACTGGAATCGCAATTCACAAGCGCCAGCGTGACGCCAGCCTACTTCGTATTCTACTATCCAAAACGTACTCACGCTGGCGCCAGTTTGACTTCAGCGTACTTTTTTCTACTGTCTAAAGCGTTCTTACGCTGGCGCCAGTTTGACGCCAGCGTAAGTACGTTCTGGATAGTAGAATACGGAGTAGGCTGGCGTCACGCTGGCGCTTGTGAATTGGATTCCGGTTTTAGTAGAATACCAAATGCCTCGTATTCAAGTTTGTGCCAGGCTTGTGGTATGCTTGTGTACAGTGGAATTCAGGCCCAGGTCACTCCTCCACCTTCCGTTCTTGCTATACAACATGTAAATGAATTAAAGCAACAAGAGAAACTTTGTTCGTTGTTTTGGACATGACTCTGAGTAAATTTCATTATGAAACCGATTTGATCAGAACAACTTTATTATTCACTTCCCAGTACATTTTGGCCCCAGTGGGCCAGCTGATTTCTATGGAGAAGTAAAAAATAAAGTTCCTCTGATCAATTCGGTTTGATTTTGATTTTTTGATTTTGATAACAGAATCATGTCCCTAACAAAGCAGTTTCTCATTTTGCGTTAATTCATTTACACCTTGTTGATGTTGATATGCCATTCACTTGCAGAATCCCCCCCTGTGCGGTGGCAACTAACCTGCACAGTGCAGTTGGTCTTGTCCTTCAGCACCTGGCTGCTGTCTCCGAAGGCGAGCTTGGCTACGGCGTCGCAGTAGGCGCCCTCGCCGCCGATGGGCGCATACTCGTGGTTCAGAGCCTTCTTGTGTAGGATCTCCTCGGCCTGGTGAACGAATCATTACGTAGCCCATTAATGTTCCCACCGAAGGGTGGGCCTTCCTTCACTCACACAAGTAAGATTGAGAAGTCTTCATTAGACACCCAGTTTATTAATTTAGGTAACTAATCAGCAGGGATCGGATCGAAGGTGTGAATTTACCTAAAGTTTGTAGTCGGACATGACAAGGAGCAGTTACAACCACTTGAGTTGAACCGGTTTGAATTTAACCTGTTAAATTTCGGGTTTTTGTCTAACCAGTTAATTTTTGTTTTTATTAGTTTTACATGTTCCTTACATTTGAAACACCGAACTATAAACATTTTCAAACTGCTGATACCCAAAAAAATCATAACTTTTTTATTTTAAATTTTTCGTTAAAATGACTGAGTATTGTACTTTACACCAATCAAGCAAGGTAAATAAAACATTCACACAGATTGTAATTGAAAGGTGCAGTCATTTTTTCAACTCAACTCAAGTGGTTGTAACTGCTCCTTGTCATGTCCGACTACAAACTTTAGGTAAATTCACACCTTCGATCCGATCCCTGCTAATCAGACTTGACCATTACCAAACTGATTGCGTGCAACGTTGTAGAAGCAGGAAAAGCTTAGTTACTATAAAGACTGTAAGAAAATCTACATATCCTTACCTTTTTAACTGAAGGTAGGACAAAGGGTTTGCCCTCATCGTCTCTGTAGGCACCTACTCCAAGGTTCACTTTCTTGGGAGATGGGTCCTTCTTGTAGGCCTCGGAGATCCCCAGAATCACATCAGGGGGTCCCATTGGCACATTACTCCACCATGTGCTGTGACACAAAGATTAAAATTATATACAAACTCATGAAATTAAATCTTACAAGTACTCCTGTCATTGCTATATGCAGTGTTCAGATCAATCAGCCCACAGCCCCACACCAGGCCTCCGTCACTGAATGTACTCGCGCGCTATAATTACCTACCGCCCGCCCGAGCTCTCGGAGCGCCCGGCTATGGCCCGGCGCCCAACGTCAGTATGGTTGTCGCAAGCCAAGCGCACGCACGTTTTGAACTGTGTTCGTATTGTACGAGTATCTGCGATGTCTGCCAGCCCTGCGATTAGTGTGAGATCGCGCGGTGCGAGGCGATCACAACTGTACGCTTGAGCATTTAGGCACATTTTAGCATGCAGCGGTTGCTGACGCGACGGAGTAGGCTATTATAGCAGTAGGTATTGGAAATTTCCTACTGAGTGAAGTATCTGTTACGTAGTAACTATTTAGTAATCTGTGCCCACACCCACACCAAACACAGCCTAAAAATATTATTTTATTGGAATTAGGTATTTTGGAAGTTTGATACGACTTAATACCTACTGATAACTAGGATTATATGCAACATAAAAAGTGCAAAATATGCATGCAAATATGCAAGAAAAACAGCTAAAATATGCACGAAAATAAAAAAGAGCCAAAATATGCATAAAAAATATAAATAAATGCAAAAAAAAGGTTGAAAGGTCATATTTTAAATGTTTTTCATATTAAAAAGCTATTATTTCTCAACAATGACAATATTATTCACGAAAATATCATGTAAAAATAATATTTAACAAACAAAATGTTTACCTTTAAAAATGTAAGTATACAACTAATTAATGTTACCAATTTTCTACTGACAAATTGTGTCTATGATAGCTTGAAACATTTTAGTAAGCGGAAAAGGACCGTTTTACATCCAGTATGAGATGAAAATCGAGTAAAATATGCATAATTTCTGTTTTTTTTTTTAATATGCAACTAGCGCTAAAAAGGGGCTAAATATGCAAATGCATATAATCCGGTCTCTACTGATAAAATAATTATTGTGAATGATGTAATATAAGAATAACAACAATTGATAAACCCAATTAGATTCTAACAAGCAATTTATCAAAATTGTATTAGGCAGTAGGAATGAAATATAGCAATTTATAAGATCCACAAAAATCATTCTAACAGTAACAAATTGCCAAGCAGCCTAATGGCTCAAATAAAAACATATCAAGGCCAGCCAACTCCTCTTGCTAAACTAGATTAAAAAAACTATGTAATCATTGACAGAATTGCCCTGCGCTCTGCATAGCTGATTAGTTCTGCACACAGGTTCTGCATGATTTTGTGCTAATGCAGCAAAACAGATCAATAAACCTGTCTCTATCTCTAGCATTGAAATACATTACACCTCTCCTCTACTTCTAAGTTCTAGGTTATCTAATTAATTTATTGAAGATATTGTTCGAGTATTTGTTACTTGGCTTAGCAACAAAAGGTCACATCTTCTAGTACATAAAGCATGCGACGGTCAAGGTTTATTGATATTACGTAAGTAAGCTACGAAGCCGGTCCTTATTACAATACATTACCTACCTGTTCGCTCGGAGTGCTGTTGTACCGATTATAGCTTCAACATGATTGTTTTTGAGCACTTGAACGGACAATTTCTTTAAGGCTTGAGCCATTTTGTATTGCCCAGCACTGGTATGTAGCACGAATGGATCGTAAATAAACTTTAATTCGCACTGGAAATTGCGCGTATCGGGCACTCAGTCAGTTCAGTCAGTCGTCACCCGCGCGCGCCCATATGTTTGGTGTTCCCAGCGTAGTTGTAAAATTGCCCATTTCTGCTCCATCATCGTTTTTGACAGACGTGACAGACAGAAGGTAAATCAAGGGCCACGCACGCACGGCACGTCTCACGTCGTCGGTGAAGCGCGCGGCACGTTGATTTTTGACGTGATAATCGATAATTACGCTATATTAAGTTGTTATGCAGGCTGTGACTTGAGGTGTATGTATGTGACAGTTAATATCAAAAACTCGAATACAATAGCTATCTACTTCCCCACCGCAGCCCGCCCGCCCCACTACGCCGCCGCCCGCCCTACGCCTGCCGCCCGCGCCGCGCCGCCGGCCGCCACCGCCGAGCCACACCCACATGGTATGGTGCAGCTGTGATGAAACTCAAGATCTTTTTTTTCTAAAAGATTCTGTCAAAGTCTTTTTTTTTATTGACCATAAAATCATACAGATTGCTTAGTCTTACTATTAATATTTTTGTATACTACCGCCCGTTCGGAAGTTGTGACCTTAGGGATGAAGCAAAGAAGGGCAAGAAACTCCCCCGTTACTCTTTTAAAATAATGTGATGGCCTAAAAAAATACAATTTAATGTATTTCTACATAAGTCTAAGGAAAGAGACGTACTGACTCAGTCCATCACCCTTCTTTGGATTTCTGTGCGCCGAGATGGTAAAGACCACGCAGTTTTGTCATCTAAATATTCTTTTACACTGTAATAAGACTTCTTTAATAGACCGTTTTTGACATAGTTTTTGAACCTCCTTTCTGGTAGGTCCATTGCTTCGTTAGGTATTTTATTATAAAAACTAACACACACTCCCATAAAAGAAAAAGCAACTTTACTGAGTCTGAACGCGGGCATAGCAATCCTATTTCTATTTCTAGTGCTAATGTGATTATGACCTAAAGCACAGAAGAGATAATAGTACTCCGTACAGAACGGCCACTCCCTTCCCCGCGCTGATTCAGATACCGCACCCCACCCCTGGCGTCTAGGGACCTGGTTGAAATATCAATAGACGCGGTTGAAAGCCTGACGAGTGACCGCGCGTATACGGTGAATAATAACCGGTAATATAATATGGTGAAGTTTTGTGCATTATTTGTGTGTCTGTCGTCAACTAGAAACAGCAAAGACAGGAGATTCTTTCGGTTCCCGACTGATGAAAGAAGGTAAGCAACAGCAACTCTATTGTTGTTCTTTTGAGAAATAAAACTTCTAATACCTTAACTCCCGGAATGTAACTTGGTCAGCGTTTGCTGTGTGTGTCTCGCTCTCTCACAAGGACAGACTTTGTGCGAGACAGAGACAGAGTTATATGTTTGTAGTACTTACTAGCTACTGACTACGATAATTGATAATAAGTCAGTGTCGTAATATTTTATTTTTAACCGACTTCAAAAAAGGAAAGGTTCTCTAAAGGTTCTCTTTCATATTTTATTTTCTAATATACCTAGTACTAAACCTTCCGTAATACATAATTATCAATAAAGTACATTTATTATAGGTATTCATTTCGTGCTATCCGTTGTTGGTGCGATTCAACAACGCGAACGAAGCACTTCGAGTTGAAAAGTAGGTAGTAGGTGGGTCAATCAACTATTTTACCCACACTTTGCTGTCCCCGACCATTTATTATTAAAATAGGTACGCTAAATGGTTAAATTTACACATTTCACGAATATAACCATAGTATCTAAGCTAGCAGGCACTACGGGGAACTTGATTACGTTCTCGAAGATCTTCGTTTGTGTTTTTTGACGTGACAACGTCTTATAAATTGGTTTGCCGGGTGACACTTCAAGAAACTGCGTTACGCTCCGCTCACGTTATGCGCTCACAATGAGAGCGAGTGAGAGGCACGCGTCCCTTCCACTCGGGCATGGTTAGCCCGCCTAAGAGCGAGAGAGACAGACATAAAAAGTAAAAGGCACGCGTCCCTTCCACTCGAGCACAGTTAGCCCGCCTAAGAGCGAGAGAGACAGAGCGAGAGAGAGAGAGTGAGAGAGATAGGCATACACACCGGTTCATGTCTTGCGCTTCTTTTTCGCTTAGGCGCCTGCATACAAGTTTACACGTTGCCAGTTAATTGTAAAACCACTCAAAGTCGTTGTCACGTAAAACTTTCGCCCGTATACCGACTTTACAGGCAACAAATTTTTATTTTGCTTGCATGGCGCGGTATGGTGTCCTTTGATAGTGCCGTTGAGCTGCAGTCCTCGAAGAACTTTCAGAGAGAGTGCGTGCGTTGACAGAAAAGTGTGGGTTAAGTTGATTGACCCAAGTACGCACGCACTAACTTTGTCCGCGCCGCCATTAGCTGGGTCCACATATAGCGAGCTTCGGCCGGGTCTCGCTCGAACCCTGTAGTGGTTTGGTTGTTTTGAATCTCTCAGAGACTAGGTACCTACTTAACATAAAATTCGAATATTGTACAATCCTAACGATGTTTTTACATAGGTAGGTACCTACCTACAGTTCACGCCAAGTGTCTCTTACCTACTTCAGAATAAGTAATAGTAGGTAACAACAACATAACATAGCTTCACGCCTTTTCCCATAAGAGGTGGCAAAGGCACTGTGCCCACTTTTAGACAGTTATTCGATACCTACCTACTCTATTTTTGTAACTTAATGTATGAAGGATCAAAGTGAACATTAACATTTTTTAGGATTTCAATGAGAACCCGACTAGGTACATGTTTAAACGACAGCGCCCCTACAAAGTCACTTCATAATAATGCAAACGCTTGTGTTCGGGACAGTTCGGGTCGCGCCGTCGTCGTTCGGTTCGCCCGACGCAAATCGCTGCATTTGCCGCGCTACCAGCCCTAGCAATATTTACGCACACATTTGCACGTATACAAACATCATTTAGTCATGTAGTAGTAATAGGTGCTTATTTTACGAGCGTTCTATGGAGTGTCCGAGGTGTGCCTAAAGTCTGTCCAACTTGCGATCGGTGGCAACATCATAAGCAATTTTTTTAAATGATTATATTATGGCAGGTTAGGCAGTCCCTTCCACTGATGGGTAGCCTAAATATGGTTTCAGTTTGATCATAATGTTATCCCAACCAGTAGTGGATCAAAGAGATTTGACAGGTCGAGTGATACAAGTTTTTGCCGAAAAAAATGGTTGCCTGTAAAGTCGGTATACGGGCGAAAGTTTTACGTGACAACGACTTTGAGTGGTAAAATAATTTTAATGTGAATATTCATTCGTATAGTAGGAAGAAGGATGAAATAATAGTAACAATTTAAAATTTACTAGTGGCTCTGTGAGCTGTAGACCTCGCGAGTATGTCGGTGGGAAAGCTGAACTGCTAAAACACATAAAAAAAATAACCCAAATAATTTTCTTTCAATAACACATACAAACTTATGAATGTACCTGGTTACGTACATGCAGTATGAAAGTAGCCGCACCAATAACTTTGTAAACTACATTTCGCGATCTTTTATACAACCTATTGACTTTTTACTAAAATTATATAATCTGTTTCACTCTCAACAAATCCAACGACACCTCATTTGTTAATATCCATCGAGCCGTTTGGGTTGTAGCGATTTTATCTCCGCCATTTTGAAAAAAAATCAAAAAACTGGCTCGAGTAAAAAATTCTATTTATTTTTCCAACCTGCTCACAAAATTTCACGAGAATCGGTTCATAAATGCGACCTGTAGAGGAGAACAACCGGACATACGAAAGCATTTTTGCCCAAACCTGAAACGGAGACGCTTCGCTCGCTCGGTCAATAACTGTGCTCGAGTGGACGGGACGCGTGCCTTTCACTTTTTATGTCTGTCTCTCTCGCTCTTAGGCGGGCTAACCATGCCCGAGTGGAAGGGACGCGTGCCTCTCACTCGCTCTCATTGTGAGCGCATAACGTGAGCGGAGCGTAACGCAGTTTCTTGAAGTGTCACCCGGCAAACCAATTTATAAGACGTTGTCACGTCAAAAAAATAGTGTTGTGCCAAAAAAATCGAGAGCATTCGTTCAGTACCTAAATGATTGTTTGTTTACTTTATTTTAGGAGTTATTTCTAATTGGGGCTGGTTGGCTTAAAGTGAAATGACAGCTAATGTTCTATTCAACCTATTGTTAACAAACTTTATTTATTATGTACTTCTCCTATCCTAGCTAGAACTTCACCAGGCAGATTCTTTCCCTTCTGCATGAATACTTCTAAATACCACATTTTGAGTAAAATCTTGTGGAACAAGTAACATTTTTATAACAAACGTCACGATGACGTCGTAAGGTCACGAAAAGGTCAATCCGTCAAAACGTTCCGTTCCGTCATCTATTTTCGCGATTTGACAAAAATCTAGATGACTTGCGGTTAGAATGGAACGTAGTCTATAGTGTTACCATGTTCTTGGATGCTCATGTAGAGTAGTAGGTACCTAGTAGATAATGTTGTAATCTCGGGCGGGCGCGCGGGGTCAAGTCAACAGATGAAAGGTGTGGTTACCTACCGAAAAGTTTGGTCTAATCACTCGGAGGTAGAGAAAATACGGTAGGCGGCGGTACCATACCACCAAACCTATCACCAATCTTGGTCCATCAGGGTTAGTCAACAACAGTTCACACACACACATTATTATCATCATCATCATCATCAGCCCCTCAGGGAACCCAATGTTGAGTATAGGCCTCCTCATGTGTACGCCATTAAACCAGGTGACCCGTCCAATCCAACACGCGTCCATTGTTTTCCTGCTATCCTCGCTAGTTCACACAATTTTTGAAAAATAATTCAATAAGCTAACACCATCTGATGGTAATCCAAAAATTGAATTGGATGGATATTGAAAAGAAATGCTGCTCTGAAACAAATTCGAAGTTTATTTACCAACAATAGTAGAGTTTCAACGCTATATGCTGGTCACATCTGTAACGTCAAAATTATTATGACGTTTTGTTTTTCGCCTGTGTTGGTTTGCTGGAGAAATTGCGATTAATCTTGTTTATTTCAGCTAAATCTGAAATATGGCCGCTGAAATCAAGCCCGCGCCGCGGACGCCGAATGACAGGTTCTGCACCACGAAGAAGCCGGCTCTGCTGAACAAGCTAGAGGGCTGCACCGACGATGTCAATGCAGCGGTTGTAATCCCGGGCGAGGACGGTGTAATTAGCGTTTGTGATGATAAGTAAGTCTTTTGCATCATCCTTTACGCGTAAATATCTTGACCTTATCATGCTCGACTGAGTCACCTTTTGTTTATTTTGTTTTTATGAAATCGTGAGGTAGTTTTGAAGGTGTCACTAAGATCGAATTGGGATCTCAATTGACCGAGGGATTTTTCAAATTCTTTGAACAAGTCCTATGGTTGATCTATTACCTTTATTTATGCAGTAATAAAGTTATGTCGAAAATATTTTTTACTTCCCTACTATTTTGTCTTTACCATTTTAGGACAGTAAGAGTCTGGCTGAAGCGTGACTCCGGGCAGTACTGGCCCAGCATCTGCCAGTACATGCCGTCGGGCTGCACGTCCATGTTCTACACGCCGGAGACGAGGCAACTCTTCATCGGACAAGAGAATGGAACAGTATCGGAGTACACACTCACACCAGACTGTAATAGGATAAATGCAGTAAGTTGATTAAACATTCTGATAATCTTGAACTTTGTTACATGCCATCTCGTCTAGAAAACACAACCAGATTTAATTACAAGAAAATCAATGATGGTAAAAAAAAACAACTTGCTTGCAAAAGTCATGTACCATACATATTGTTGGGCTAAAGGAATATTTTGTTAAGTGCTGAGTTCCTGTAATGCAAAAAGGCACTTGTAAAATTGCCTGCTAAAGGTGTCTCTCCTATCCAGCTTAGAAAGTGTTGAAATATGTATCTGTATGTATGTATGTGTTGTATATGAAATAAATAAAATAAAAATAAATAAAGTATGTATGGTAGTTCGCAACCCAATTCAAACATCTAACTCAACAAGTGTGCTCGACACAACATGGTCGGACGGGAAGGCGCTGTTAATCATAACACAGGTTTTATACCTAGCTTGGTTAACAACGCTGTACCGAGATATTTGTCAATGTACCCACATTATAACACATACTTACTTGCTTGCACAGAATAAAATGTACCGATGTCAGTTACGCAATAAATTTTCATTATTTCATTATTTTCATTATTTCATTATGTATGCTCGCCTTTGTACACCTTTACTATGTATTTTTGTGCTATGTAATTTTTCTGAGTGCAATAAAGAATTAAGACATGTAATTTATTGCAATAAATACTTGAATTTATGTATTATGTATGTATGGCTCTCTATGTCATGTGGATTCCATCACACACAAGAAAATAATGTAATTAAATTCAGGCCAAACCTCCATTGCATGACATCATGATATCTGCATGACACAAGAATCACAGATGAGACAATATTTTACAGACTCGAGAGTACCTAGCCCACACAGCACGTGTGACAGCCGTGCAGTTCTCACTCGGCTGTGAATGGATGTTGTCAGTCAGTCGAGACAAACTATTTGCATACCACTGCAGTGAAACAGGTCGGAGAATCGGCGGGTATTCCTTCGAGGCGTGGTGCACAGCATTGCAGTATCCTTTTCAAATGGCTCAGTTTTAGAAGGAACCATTCATATTATATTTCTTATGATATGAATGGTTCCATAATATTTAAATTGTCTATCTGATGCAACCATTTTTCCTCATCACTTCATAATTATGCAACAATATTCCTGAATACTGATACCAGATTCGACTCCCAGTCAAAATACGCGTTTGTAGGCGACTACAGTGGTCAGATAACAATGTTAAAGTTAGATAATAATGGCGCTACACTAGTCACTACGCTAAAAGGACACACTGGGTAAGTTTTTAACATAAATGGAGTTTATCAATGTGCAATCAGGCATCTGACATGACGCAATAGTCCTAGAATGATTTTATATCAAACAGTCACGAAACATATTTCTGACGGACGCTTTCGCTCGTTTGGGAAACCTTCTGTTACGGAACCCTAAAAATCCCCAGTCCTTGGATGTTTATACGTCTGTGACGTCGCTGTTTCGGGTTCCCATCCCACTACACAGATCCTACTTGGCCAAAAGCATGATAATGTATTTGCCTGTATATGAAAATATTTATGTCCTATTCCCCACATCAGTCCTAACTTGGTCAGCTGATGAATTAAACGAGAATGTGTTCCAGATCCGTGCGGGTTCTAAACTGGGCTGCGCAGCCGCAGCTATTGTTCAGCGGGTCCTTCGACCAGACCATCATCGTGTGGGACATCGGCGGCCAGAAGGGCACCGCCTACGAGCTGCAAGGACATAGGTATGATAGAATAGAATCAGAATCAATGACTTGGACGTCCCATTGAACTACTCGGAGAATTCTGTAGCACACAAGATTATATATATTTTGGCGTGGTTCGGAACGGGGGCTAGAAAATAGAACTTAGATGAGTTAAAATGTACCGTTTCATCTTCTTCTTCATCAGGGGGTCATGGTCCTTGCATCTGGCCCACTTGAGTGCGACCTTTGAGCATTTGCCCTGCGCCTGCACTTAATTTCAGCCATCCTAACTCCATCAGCTGGAGTAGGAGGCCTTGGTCACAGAAGAGATAATAGTACTACGTACAGAGCGGCCACTCCCTTCCCCGCGCTCATTCAGATACTGCACCGCACCCTAGAGCTCGCAGGAGACTTCGCAGATATTTTCTATAGAAGCTTAACGCACACATTCACAAACGAACGAGTTTACGCACACATGATACGCGTTTACGCGCACGTCTACAAACGTGATTTGGTTATTTAGTGTAATAGGTGATTATTTTACGAGCGTTCTATGTAGTGTCCGAGGTGTGCCTGTGTGTACCGTTTGACTGACAAGTTTGTAATGTCGCTGTTTTCGGTTCCCACGACACGGTATCCTATAGTCTACCGAACGAAGACGAGAAACTGCCAATTAGGGGGAATAATTCGTGTATAAGCAAATTTTGGCATGGTTGTGGGGAATGGGGTATTTTACTTCATTTGGTGGACTACTAAAGTCTTCACAAAATAAAAGGCCCGTTTTACAGTTCACACTCATGAAGTTTTAACCCCTGACGCGTAGGTAATAGAAGCGGTTTCCCTAGGTGCAACTTGTACGCTTTGCTTGTACGCAACAGTTGGCTTTTATTACCTACGCATTAGGGGTTAAAACTTCATGGGCGTGAACTGTCAAAACAGGCCTTTTATTTTTTGAAGACTATACAGTCTATTCGTGATAACAATGCAGTGTTTAAATTTAAATCTGATTTAAAACATTCGCGTTCGAAAGTTTGCCTTCAACTGGTCACTGTGAACTTGGCTTGATAATTGATGCCGCCGGACAGTGATGTTACTGCATTCTAATCACGAATAGACTAGTGTGGTTCCAGAAGCAATGAATGTTTACGTTTAACTTCCGCCGCCCAGCAACAAGGTGACCGGGCTCTGGTACGTGAGCTCGTGCGAGCGCCTGGTGTCGGCCGGCGAGGACGGCGCGCTGGGCGTGTGGGAGATGGGCGTGCGCCGCCGCGAGACGCCGGCCTGGAAGGAGGCGGACCTGTGCCAGCTGTGCCGCGCGCCCTTCATCTGGAACGTGCGCGCGATGATGGAGAAGAAGCAGCTGGGTATGAGCGTTTACTCGCTGCTACTACTGCTGGGGATTGGGTGAAATCATCACAGTATACAGGGTGACATTTAATTAGCTGACCATATTTTAGGGAATGATAGTCCCCATCATCATCATGAACAACTTTCCCCAAGAAACATATAGTCGCAAATGAAATAGTAGTTTATGAATCTGTTGCATAATACCTAGTTATGTGCAGTTTCATACACTATATCTATTCTCATACTTAAGTGTCTCTCCTACAAAAATCAAAGTTAAAACACAATAACATTTCCACATAAATCAGTGCTTAGACACAACAAAAAACAAAACGTTGTAACGTCACGTTGACGTTTTTTTGCCGCCAAAACCCAGCATACTCACAGCACAGCATATATCACAGCGCATCCGCGGAGCTTGGGCCACACTATCAAACCTCAGATCAATAAACCTCTTTGTTTAAAAATCTACCTGCCTCCAAACACTGAGTGGCTGTTTGGTTGTCAACTATATTAAAAAAAATAAGAAAAGCCAACTAATACAGACTATCAAACACCTTGGCTGTACGGTTTCAAGACCCTTGCCTTTAAAAGTTTAATAATAACATTAGTTTTGTTCGAGACGTGCATAGTGTTATTATTAAAAAAAAAAATGATTACTGTATTGCGTTTATAAAGTACGTCATTATGAATTCGATTTCAAGTTTGTAATTCGAACTTTATGACATGAGAGTAGATAAAACACTTTACGTCCCCCGGTACATTGCCCCGATCAGCTGATTTCATGTTACTATGGGAGACTAGATTGTTTTTTTTCCGTTGCGACCATATTTTTCATGGGGAAAGTTCTTCATAATGATGGGTACTATCATTCCCCAAAATATGGTCAGCTATTTAAATGTCAGCCTGTATAATTCACCAAGTTAAAAACTTAAAAAAAACCGACTACATGACCTATCACTTAGTCCTCCCCGCTCGATACACAAATGTCGTCTATAAACCCGAAAACGAGCCTACGAAATCTGTTTCCTGACAGTGAATTCCATACATGTTACATAATAAAACGAATATATACGATCCTAACAGGCAGATTTTATCTCGTGACATGACTATAAACACCGAAAAGGCTGGAGGTGTAATGTCATTCAGGTAAAAACAAATTAAACTTTACAGTTTCTTCATGTGGATACCTAACTACTGAACGGAATCCTGATTTAAAAAAAAATGGAACCAAACTATTGGGCTTCCCTTTTCGAACGAACAAGGAATTTTTTAAATCGGTTTATAAGGAGTACCAGTCAGTTTCGATGTAACAAACATAAAAAAAACGTAAATTACCTACTCACACCTATCGTCCCCCCAGGGCTGCGGCAGCACCACTGTCGCTGGTGTGGCGCGGCGGCGTGTGCAGCGTGCTCCCCCGCACCGGCTGCCGCTGCCGGTGATGGGCTTCGAGTTCCGCAGCGCGTCTGCACCGTCTGCTACGAGACGCTGCGACACGAGCCGTGAGTACTATGCCCGGCTTTCTTAATCTAGGCCCGCCTGACCTTGACCTTGACCTTATTACGTGGTAGAGCTTGTTCAAACTGAA
>OY735255.1:2697507-2762990 GCA_963457715.1 Argyresthia albistria
CGATTTCCGTTCGCCATATTCAAAATTTCGCATTTTCAGTCATTCGCTCTGCAACGAGTGGTCATAATCACTCGTTACGCCAGTCTAATGATAGAATAGACGTGAAATTCGAAGGAATGAACACCGAAGACGAACGATTCGGAAATGCAGAAAATCGACGTCATGCGATATACAAGTTGAACGTGATATACTTCGCATGGGATATAACTATATCACACGAGCGAACGAAAAATAGAGCTCCTGAGCAGTAAATATTTTGGATTCGTGTTCACCCAAACTGTCAACGATTTGTTAAAACATTATCTAAGTTTAGAAATCGTATAAAATGAACAGCACTGGCTAACCGGAGTCGGGCAAATTACTTGTCTCAATGTAAAGAATCCGGATAGAGTTGTGAATGCGTATTTATTGAATAATGTCTTAGATGGTAGATAACAGGTAAGCGAGGTAAGGTAATCGCACACGAAGGAATTTGACATTGGCGATCATCTGCCGACTATTAGCTAAGTATAACTAGTAGTTAATATAGTTAGAGGCAGACCTACTTATTACGTGCACGACCATATGAATATTAGTTTACTTACTTTATACTTTAGTCATACGGTGTCGACGACGAGATTGACATATTCAACTCGAGACCAGGCTTACTAAAATACCATTTGAGACGAATCTTATAATAAGTCATAATTATTGTTTACATTATCTTTCATTTTTGAACTTCATGTTTACTTCAACTTTAATATATCCTGTGTGTATACGTAGTGGGTTTACAACTAGAATTAATCTGAAAATATCTAAGTTATATGTAATGTTGTATACCTGTTGTATAGACCTTAATAAATAAATAAATAAATAGTGCACAGAAAACATAATACAGACACTAAACATTAGAAAAAAACATGTGCAAAGGCGAGCTTATCTCTAATAAGAGATCTCTTCCAGCAAACCTCCCTTACTGTACCGGATACAAGCTACATTTGTCTAGCTAGGCTATACAGATACAAGCAAGGGTTGTCAGATGTGCTAGCATAAATACTTTTTATTATTTTGTAAAACACAACAAGGCAGCAATAGAGTGGCGGCCGCGAGCAGGGAAAAGAGCAATGGGCAGACCGCCGCCGGCCCGATGGTCAGATGACATTGTCAAGGTCGCTGGTAGACAGTGGACCAGGGCCCTAATGCTTCTCTGAGAATTTCACTTATATTTCATTACTATTTCATTACTATTCCATTGCAAACACCCAATCAAGGAGGATAATAATTTAGGAGAATACCAAATGACGCTATTTTGGGTGTTTGCAATGGAATAGTAATGAAATTCTCAGAGCAGAATTAGGCCCCAGAATGGCGGGGGACAGATGCGGGTGGCGTGCTATGGGAGAGGCCTATGCTCAACAGTGGGATGATAGGGCTGACATGGTGATGATTGTAAAATATAATCACTCCTAAGAGTCCTAAGCTTCTATGTAACGAACGAACTTCACTGTTCAATATGGATAGTCTTTTAGATGACGAACAATTGTTGTTACTATCCAAACTCAGCAAGCAGGTACTGATGATATTCCGAAAATCTTGAAACCATCCGTAAAATTAAACCAACATACCTATCTATCGAATCGACAACGTCACTAACAAGCCGCCAAACAATATCTATATTTCAACACGGACGTGATATTTAATATCGGCGCCTAAACTAATAATTTCATATTAATATTTCTACTTTTCGGCTTTTAGATAGCCCGTTAGAGGATGTGGAGATGAAACACGTAGGAATGTTCATTCATTAGGTGTAACGCGATCTAGTCACCGGCGGCGGCGCCGCGGGGGGCGACTTCGGAATCCATCTAATTCTGACCGATTATCATCATTAGCTCATTTGTGCGCCTTTTAGTAGCCTCGAAGCGAGCCAAGTTCCGCATACAGAGGTATACAGGGTGTAACAGAAAGGTGTAGTAATATTTGAAGGGGTTGTTGCAGTGGCGTATTTACCGTACTCCCGTAGGGACTATAGTCCCGGGGCGGCAGCCTGCAAGGGGCGGCGCAACAAAAACTTATTTCTTACAAAAGGTGGTGCCCGCCCACACGGGCGTCTGTCCGCCTGATTATTAATAGATTAGTTTGTATTTTATAAAGCAGAATTACAAAGCCGCCCTCCCATAGAAGATAAGATTATATAAAATGGCCTATTAGTTCTTCGTATACTTGTAAGGTATACTCGTCACTCAATTTGCTAGCCATGTGAAATTTCTGATGCGGCTGACGCCGCCCTGTGTGTATTTGTAAGCTTTGCTCGTCACTCAATTTGCTAGCCATATGAAATTCCTGTGGCGGCTAACGCCGCCTTATGAGTTCTTCTTAATGTGGAGAGAGCACAGCGTTCACTACTAAAGATCATGTTTAGGAAACCAAGGATGTACCCCACCGATCTTATTCACAGTGAAACTAAACTACTCAGCGTCCGTCGGCTTTATATACTGAAATCTGTCATTCTGATGCACAAAACCATAACAAAATCACCACTTTATAACAAACTTTTAACGAAACGCGTGTACCAGATCCCCTTCCATGCTGTCAAAACCACATTTGCCCAAAGATTCCTCGATTCTAGCCATCCAAATATATACAACAGTGCCTGTAGACAAGTGTCATCGCTAAGGATAGCGAGTCGAAACGATAACTTTTTATGTATGCGATTTGACATTTGGATTCGCTAGGTGACGTCACCTTAGCGATTCCAAATGTCAAATCGCATACATAAAAAGTTATCGTTTCGAGTCGCTATCCTTAGCGATGTCACTTGACTAGGCCCACAGGGCTAACAGTGTGTGTGACTTTAGAAAGTGCAGCACCTTCGAAGTTAGACGAAAATGCCAGAAATAGCTTTTGTCCCTCTCATATAATGATGCTGAGTCAGTGCTGAGTATTTTAAAATAATTTTACTATACTCGCCTGAGTAAATTTTATTATTATTTCAAATCAAATCAAATCAAATATTTATTTATTTCACAAAAGAAAAGAAAAACAATCCATATAACTTAAATATTATGTATTTATTTAGCGTTTGGTCGCTGTCGTCAACGTCACAATTCATAAAGGTGGCAGTTTGAGCAGCCATTTGATAGCCTCTTCGTCAGCGGAGTGGACTTTTTGCAGTCCTCCCTCGATCGACCATTAATATTATGTGAAGACTTATGTGCAAAATTAATATTAAACAAAAGCAGTACTTGTGATCCCCACACTAGGCAAGCCTGTATCGTAGGGATCATACAGAGGAGAGACTGACACACATTGAAATTTAGTGTCACTAGCACCAAAAATAACAATTGCAATCAGCGCGTCAATCACAACCAAGTGTCAAACTTAGTGTTTCATACATTTTGACGACTGCTGCTAAATAGAATCAAGACAAGACGCCAATCGCAATTAGTAATTTGGCGCAAGACGACCTTATTCATGGATTAGGCGTAATTAAATCGAAGATGTTTAGGTAAATGTGTTATAAAAGAAAACAAAATAATCAATCATCAATGAATCATATTTCAGACCTATGTGTCAGTTGTACCGATTATGTAATAATCAATCATCAATGAATCATATTTCAGACCTATGTGTCAGTTGTACCGACTTATGTAATAATCAATCATCAATGAATCATATTTCAGACCTATGTGTCAGTTGTACCGACTTATGTAATAATCAATCATCAATGAATCATATTTCAGACCTATGTGTCAGTTGTACCGACTTATGTAATAATCAATCATCAATGAATCATATTTCAGACCTATGTGTCAGTTGTACCGACTTATGTAATAATCAATCATCAATGAATCATATTTCAGACCTATGTGTCAGTTGTACCGACTTATGTAATAATCAATCATCAATGAATCATATTTCAGACCTATGTGTCAGTTGTACCGACTTATACAATAATCAATCATCAATTAATCATATTTCAGACCTATGTGTCAGTTGTACCGACTTGTACAATAATCAATCATCAATGAATCATATTTCAGACCTATGTGTCAGTTGTACCGACTTATACAATAATCAATCATCAATGAATCATATTTCAGACCTATGTGTCAGTTGTACCGACTTATACAATAATCAATCATCAATGAATCATATTTCAGACCTATGTGTCAGTTGTACCGACTTATACAATAATCAATCATCAATGAATCATATTTCAGACCTATGTGTTAGTTGCACCGACTTATACAATAATCAATCATCAATGAATCATATTTCAGACCTATGTGTCAGTTGTACCGACTTATACAATAATCAATCATCAATGAATCATATTTCAGACCTGTGTCAGTTGTACCGACTTATACAATAATCAATCATCAATGAATCATATTTCAGACCTATGTGTCAGGTGTACCGACTTATACAATAATCAATCATCAATGAATCATATTTCAGACCTATGTGTCATTTGTACCGACTTATACAATAATCAATCATCAATGAATCATATTTCAGACCTATGTGTCAGTTGTACCGACTTATACAATAATCAATCATCAATTAATCATATTTCAGACCTATGTGTCAGTTGTACCGACTTATACAATAATCAATCATCAATGAATCATATTTCAGACCTATGTGTAAGGTGTACCGACTTATGTAATATACAATACCTTTTTACAGTCACCTCTCTTCTACTAATATTGCGCTGTGTATATTTTAAAAGTATATTTTAAAAGTGTATAGCATTTTAAATGGGTATATTTTGAATTTTTAAAATGTTTTTAAGTACCTATCTTAACTTTTATTTTTTGTTTGTAAATTACGCACAACATTTCCCACACTGCTAAGCATACTATGGCACCCACGATACAGGCTCAGCCTAGTGTGGGGCCGCAGTCTAACTCCTGTATAAATTGTATTTGCACAAACGATAACTTATAATACCTAGCTTTAAGTCTTGCCTTCTAAATAAATACATTCTTATTCTTATCTGCGAGGTGCTCGTCTCTCGACTGTCTATTCAAGGGAGAAATAACCTTACTCACGGACTCAAATCTTGGTTCTTTAACCTGATGACGATGCATTTGGATGCTAGACTTGACGGGAGTAAAAAATAAGATTTAAAACCTAACTTTATTATACGGACATTCTTGGAAAGTGAATAATAGTAGTAGGAACTATACTACTGTAAACTGTACTATACACCTAGTCATTTTGTTACACATACTAGGGTACATAGGGTACATTACTAGGGTACATAACTACTTACATGATCATTTATGAAATAAGATTTACAATCTTTGCAAAAAGTTGGAAATTACAGCCACGGAAAAACCTTGCGGTAGTCAGATTTTCCTTATTCATACAGTCATAGGGTCACTGATCAATTATATTGAAGAGATTATATCAAACAAATAAATTATGGGTGGTTGTGGTTTCTACAGGGTGTAACAGAAAGGGGTGTACAAGCCGAAAGAGGGTTGTTAGGGACATCATTATGAACAACTTTTACTATGGGACCGACTTGATCGGAGCAACTTTATTTTTCACTGCTAGGCCCGAAATGTACTGAGTTAATAAAAATAAAGTTGCTCTGATCAAGTCGGTCCCATAGTGAAAGTTGTTCAGAATGATGTCCCTAACAACCCTCTTTCGGCTTGTACACCCCTTTCTGTTACACCCTGTATACTCGACATTACGCTGCCATACCTATACCTATACATATATATACCTACGAAGACTTGGTTTGCATTGTGAGATTTGTGAGTGATTGATTATATATGGGTAGACAGGTTGGCATGTTTGCAATTTTGCATGTGACATCCCTCAATCTTTCCCATTCCAACGATCCAAACATCCCTAGAAAGTTTATGAAATGCCTGGATAGACTTCTAGAAATAATCGATTCAGATATTTTTAAGACATTTTGTAGGTAACTACCGAATGCTGCAACTTCAGCCATGTTGATGGCTACCTTACCCGACTACCTTGTTCATAGCCAGTTATCGTGATCTAACGCCATAACCAGCGTTATTCACGTCGTTTGCCGAAATATGGCGGATCTTGTGTTTTTTGCGCGCATTCCTACATAAACGCTTCCAACGTATAACAAATATTAAGGCAAATGTACTTTACTCCGTCATTCAGCAATCTCATCCTATAAGTACACTGTTAAGTATACTCGATGATATAAAACGTTCACGAATGCTTATTTTATTTGTTAAAAACAATGTGGCTAATACAATATACTCTAAGGGCTGAGAACAACGTTGTATGTTAGGTAGGGCTTGGTCCTAAATGGTCCTATGTCATAAATAGGAATTTCAGGAGGAATATAACAGGTTGATTTGAGTTTGGTTAGAGTAACTTAATGATAACAAAAAAAGCCTCGGGTCAAGGTTGTTTGTGACGTAGCTGTATCTTGTTACACATAACAGGATCTAACAGAAAGGTGTAGTCATATTTTAAGGGGCTGTTATGTTAGGTACACCATTCTGAGCAACGGTCACTACCTACACTACCGATTTAATCAGAGCAACTAAATTTTTAACTTCCCATTACATTTGGGCCCGAGCCGTCAGCTGATTTGTATGGAGAAGAAAAATATTAAGTTGCTCCGATCAAAACGGTGTCTTAGTAAAAAAGTTGGTCAGAATAGTCTTTTATTTTTTTTATTTATTTATTTACAATAAGTACACAAAACAGAATACAGTCATTTGAAACAATGATACATCATTAAGGGACTTTGTGTTGGACTGTAGCACAAACTATGTGTACATAGAAAACTTAATTTAGTGTGTTTATGATTCCTATACTAGCAAAACGGGTTTTATTGATGAAGTAGGTATATAGAAAAAAGAAAAAGAAAGGATACAAATCTAATCCTAATAGGTTGAAGACGTCTAGAACAGAGCTGAGTTAATGAGTTTAATAAATTTATAAGGTCGAGGTTCGTAAATATCTCCCTCCCTAGTCTCCCTCACAAACCCTTAAAATATGACTACACCTTGTATAGGGTAACCTAGAGGCCAAGCCAGAGACTGTATGGTATGTTCCATCAAAATCGTTCCACCCAGGCCAAATCATAGCCCCAAATTCCAAATTATTTATTGCTGCATAGTGGTTGTAGAGTTCTTCGTGTCTTCCCGAAAACTCAGTTTCATGAGCACTCATACCTAAGTCTCGAAGAGCCTCTAAGTCACATTTTGAATGCAGGACTACGGTAGCGTAAGTGTGCGAGCCTCCATAAAATGGAATTGTTGTCTTTCCGTGGCCCATGCCATGGTCCACGCCTTGTACAGTCGAGTTCATTATATGAGCAAAACCAAGGCTTCAAATACATATAAATGTACATGGAATTGTACATAGATATCTCAGATCAGATTCATCAATAAAACCTATGTGAATCTGCTGAGATATGTATGTACCCTTCCATGTACATTCTGAAGCCTTGGATTTGCTCATATATATTTTATTATCGAACTCGACTGTACTTACTTTAGTTATTGCCTCTTTAATGCTCCACGCTTTTCGAGCATTGTATGTATGTCAGATACTTATTGGCAACTAGTCTCCTAGAGTCAAGTGCTTTAAACGGGAGAATAGCCTATGATTGCCCACGAAGCTTTGAGTTGCCGTCTCTGTATCAGAGTCCGGACCTTCCGGGCCCAAGACGGACTGGGATATTGATTTGGCCTGGGAGGAACGATTTGGCGAAGCAAGTTATCACAGTCTATCGCAGGGGAAACACGATACCTATACGGTACTTAGGTATGATAATTAATCGGCACTTTATTTGAGCAGCAGTAGTTATGTGCATTCGGGTGACAGACTGTTGACGCTGTTCAGCGGCCTTCCTTGGCAGACTCACATCCGCCTCAGTCGCGTATATGGGCTCATCCTCGGACATACCTACTTATTTATTGCACTAATCTGCATACAAGTTTCCATTTCGTGACTACGGGCCCACGTGCGATCGAATTGTTACGTATCTATTAGTGGTTTTTACATGTTTTTGAGATCTTACCTTTAGAAACAAAACTGCTGTTATGAAGCTATCCGTGCATGCGTAGCGGCCTAGCGGGGTAGGTATTTAATTTATATTGTTATCGTGTAATTTATAGGGTTCCGTACCCGGAGGGTGCCAAACGGGACCCTATTACTGAGACTTCGCTGTCCGTCCGTCCGTCCGTCTGTCACCAGGCTGTATCTCATGAAACGTGGTAGCTAGACAGTTGAAATTTTCACAAATGATGTGTAGTGTTTAGTATTTGCTTTAGGTAGTCTTTGGTATTCACTCTCTGGCAACACTGCTGTCAAACTGTCAACTGAGCTTGGTCTGTGAACGAACTTCAACGAACCGCCATGTGGTGAGATGGTGTCTTGTAGAATGGTATCAATTTGTATCTAATAATAAACCGTAATGATCACAACGAGAGATACAGAGTTTGAATTCTACATGATGTATTTCTGTTGCCGCTGTAACAAAAAATACTAAACAGCTAGGCTTGATAATAATATCATTAGTCGTTATACAATAGATCGGGTACATCAGCGGCATAATAATAATCGGTTGAACAAATCAACTTAAATTAAATGCTATGAACGCACTGTGAAGTTACAAGATGTGAGAATGACAAATGCAAACAAATAACATCGAAGAACTGTGCGTATAATAACATCGAAGAACTGTGCGTATAACATATCCACTGTACAATTTGAAGCTATTCATATTCATATTCTTTATTGCACAGAAACTTAAAAAATACATTTACAAGAAATATTATACGCAAAGGCGAGCTTATCTCTAAAGAGAGATTTCCACCAGCAAACCTAGGCAGGACAGGAATGTGGATGCATGAGGACAGTCCTAGTGCGCAATAAAACTACATAACAACACGAAAATAACGGCATAAATATAAGATACAGTACTTACTTATAAACTTTATAAAATAACAATAAATAATATGGACAAATAAATATTAACTATATTATATATGCATAGACCTACATAAATATATATATTATATACATACATATAATGGTACGTCGTACCTACTAATTCGGAAGAGACAGGAAATGCTCTTTTGCTTCGGAAGCTAGTATTTTATTACACGGAGGATATAGGTAGCTCCAACAGATAAAACGTATCCATCAATATTTAATATCAGCGAATTGACAGCATTTAGGTTTATTTTCTCAATCCATAATGTGTGCGTCTCATGCGTCAAACAAACTACTAGCGTCACGCCGTTTCCCGTACGGGGCGGCCCGTAGCCAAGTAGCCAGTTATCAAAGCTCCATTTTGCGTTACACGACATGACATTGACAAGAGGCAAGCCCGTCGCCGCGAGCGATGCAAGGATGAGACAACTGGGATGTCCTGTGATGCGGAGATAACACATACATATGATCGAAATTAAGGCAAGATTAATTTTTTCATGCCACATAAGTAATAGTTCTTCTACTTAACTAGATGTGCATGCAGTAAGCTATGGAATGGGCTGGGACAACCTGCATGTATATGTATGCAGCCTCCGTTTCCTCCTAGTTCCGTTTCTCACTGTAGCTATCTAACTACGAAAATTAATATTATCAGCCGTGATACGAGTGTTTAAAGTTTATGAGGTAAAGTAGCGCCACCTTGTGCTGTGTTGGCTTAACACAACCTGAGATTACCGATAAAGCCTGTGTGTAGAGCCTCCAACAGGTAAGTCTTACTTTGTTTACAAAGTAGAGATATCGGTGGATTACACGTAATAACTCGAACTTTACTCATAGCTTGTTACAGTAAACCCTTCCTAATACAGTTACATGGTGCTTATCACTAATAACAGCGTTAATTGACTTAACAACCCCGTAACGCTTAGTTAACTCAAAGTTAACAACCGCATTAGTTTCGATCTCTGTTCATAGATGGCTCTAATCGATATCGGTCAAACAGTTCAGTCTATCAACTTCAAAACTCGCAAACATCGACTGAAATATATTATAAGATATTCAGTGACTCAGAAAATATCGTTGATCTTAGTAATTAGTTCCCTATTGTCGTTGGAAAGAGCCTTGCAAGCTCAGAACAATAACTAAAGGCTTGCAAGCAAGGTTTTCATGAACGATGACATAAAGATGGCGGCGGGCGCGTCGGTAAAGCAGTTCCGCCGGTGTCGACGGGCGGCGGTGGCGGCGGGGACACGCAAGCGGGGCAGGTAGGTTAGGCTTCACGCTCCGACGCATTTGCGGGCTCCGAGCGAGCGGCCGACCGACGACGGGGCGCGCGACAGTGACAATATACACGCCCGTGGAAATGACCGAGGATCTGTGACCGGTGACATAGTGCAGTGTGGCCCTTACCCGAGTGTGAAACAGTGACATGAGGATCCCCGAGTGAACCCCGCGCAGCAACCACCCCGCTGTTTGGATCAGCGGATCTTAACGGTAAATCTCTTCCCAGGCATCCAACGTGACAGTGTATGACCTTTTGTTTACGCGGCTGATCAGGTGACGTCTGTCGTCTACTCCTCGCTTATCTAACGGTCTTAACGGAGGTATATTTATTGGAGGCAGGTGTGTGGTGTGTAAGTACGAGCGTGCATGTTCCACTTTTGATCGGTCGAGAAGTCGCGAGTTTCTTCCACGTCGCCTCTCGTTATGTTTACTTGAGAATTATGACACCGATAACTGATATGTTGTGAGACTCCATCCCGGTTCTCTAGTCGGAAGAAAGTTGAAGCTAGTTATTAAATTTCGGTATATTTGTATGGAATCAGGCGACACAGTATACCGTTGGCGCACGAAAGTCGGAGAATGTCCAGTGTAAATATGCAGTCGCGTTCCCAATTTGTTTCTAGCTTTATTGCAGTTAAAATCTTGTTGGAATCCATTTGGGCTTCCTCGCGAATGTGAAACGTTTGATTGTGAACCTCATTGTCGTGGCTAATGGCTCGTTTCGAGTGTTTCATATTCGGATTCCAGGAAAACACTTGATTCGACGTCGTTGAAAGTCATAACACTGTCTAAATCAATTATTTAAACTATCATCATTACGATTGATTGGTGCTTTGGGAAAGTTGTCGCAGTCGGTATGCTAAGAGAGTCGGACTTGATATTAAAAACTGGATTTTGGTGTCTATTAACATAATGACCACCGTTCTAAAATTGTTCTAAGTTGCTATAATTTGGGATTTGAGACAGAATGTTTAGGGATATAGATTTCATAAATCTCATATTCTGTCTGCTTCCAAGTCGACAAGATTCCAATCAGATCATCAAACCTCAACCATTAATGTTTAAATGTCGGATCTCCTTGAAATGCGTTTGTAAAACCGTCCTGATTCGGTCGCGGGAGCGCCTGGGATACTAGATAAACCACTTGTCTTTACTGCACTTATCCTCATAATACTCAAGTGGTAGGTAAGTAAGTCAAAAATCCCATGCCCTCTCAAGCAAAGGTTGAAGAAACACTCAAATGCAGTATGTAAACAAAATAACATCTCTCTCAGATTCTTCCGAAACCACCCCCATATAAAAGACATCAACGCTCGCGCAAACTTATTTCCAAAAGTGCTTTCGAAATTGACAGTGCGGTGCGAAATTGCATCATCGCAAGTGATTCACATTTCAGAATAACATTAGGATACCTATGTCAACACAAACTTAGATTGACAAATACAAATTCATTTTATGCATTTATAAAGAGCACGTTTCAACTGCAATCCGTTTGAGGTAAATAGTCGCTGAACCTTAAAAACTCGTTACCTCCACCTTGCACCCTTTTACTCACTCAGTATCGTGAACCTTTTTCTTTTATTATGCTTATAGGTTCCTCTGGGTTGAAACCTGACTCATTCTCATTCAAAACCGGACTTAAACACAGATAGAAATAAAAGTGAAAATATGCCCTGAATTGCTTAAGTTATGCACCTGATTGTACGTGCATGTTTCCTGCTGAGCAATTGTAAAAGTTGGCGAGGATAAAAAGGAATGAAGGTAAATAACCGGCCAAGTGCGAGTCGGACTCGCGCACGAATGGTTCCGTACCATTATCTATAAAAAACCGCAAAAAAAAAAACATTTTGTATGGGAGCCCCCCCTAAATATTAATTTAATTTAATTATTTATTTTTGAAGTAAATAATATACTCAATATATTGTGAACATTTTAACCTGCTACCATTATCAATATCGAGCAAAAATTAGCAAAAAAATCACGTTGGTTGTATGGGAGCCCCCCTTAATATTAAATTTCTTTTGATTTTTAGTATTTGTTTTTATAGCGGCAACAGAAATACATCATATGTGAAAATTTCAACTGTCTAGCTACCACGGTTCATGAGATACAGCCTGGTGACAGACAGACGGACGGACAGACGCGAAGTCTCAGTAATAGGGTCCCGTTTGGCACCGTTCGGGTACGGAACCCTAAAAACGGTCATATGTATACGATACGAATGGCCTGTTTGGATGGAATCAGACATGATATGCCTATACCTCTAGATACCTTGTAGATATTTGTAGATACCTAAAACCTATACAGGGTGGGGTTCTTGATTTGATCCTATTATGGTCTCTTCCAAACGGTCTCGATAAGCTCTATGTGACAGATTCATCTGCCATTTTACTAACAAAAAAATATTTATCTTTATCAAGACTGTTTGGAATAAAACCTTAATTATTACATTAAGGCTTTGTTCCAAAATATGAATTATTTCTATTTCTATTGCTATGTTAGTAACTGGTTAATAAGAACCTACTCGCAACAGAATACAGACACTTAATAATAATAAAAAACACGTACAAAGGTGAGCTTATCTCTAATAAGAGATCTCTTCCAGCAAACCTAGGATGGACAGGATTAATTAACAAAACATAGACCTACATAATGTGCACAACGATAAATATTAAATTAATTCGTAATATTCGTATGTTTATTGGTAAAAAGCACCTGTCATTCAACCCTATACCCTATACCCCTACCAGAATGTACTATGTATGATAGCGTCTGCGCAACGCGCTGTGAATTTTATAACAGTTCCACCGCTCAATTTGTAATTCTATACGACTTTCACTCGAAAAGGGTCGCACGAGCATGCACCGCGGAAAGGTCACGACAAATTGTTATTTTTTAAAGACATTAAGGCGTAATGTCTTTGGCTAAAAGTACATCCTCAATTAGCAACAGTCCAAAGGTTAATGTTACGTTTCCTCCTAAAGAATTGATAGTGAACTTTATTTCGTCACGTTAAATATAATTGAATCACTTTCACTACCTATCTGGGATGATACCAACTATTATTCTGTGATAGATAGTGCATCTTGAGCCAGCAAGATATGGAATGCCTGTTTGATACATTGTGCTAACAACTAAGTATGTGAGATATTCCGAGCAAAAGTTTGATAGAATCTGCAATTGATTTCTACTGTGCGAATTCAGCGATATTGACAGATCTGCTAACGGCAACGAAAAATATAACTAAAAGTGTTATTTTCAGAGGCTTACATAAAGACATCCATGTAACAACTAGTATGTTTAGGATTATTACTTAACTCTTAGCAAGTGGAAATTCTTTATTGTCTGCATAGCAATTATCCTCTCCATCCTAGGTTTGCTGGAAGAGATCTCTTATTAGAGATAAGCTCGCCTTTGTACATGTTTTTTTTTCTAATATTAAGTGTCTGTACTATGTTTTCTGTGCAATAAAGTATAATGTAAGTAAAGTAAGTAAGCAATTTTACACAAGTTTAGGATGTACGTTCACTCAAGATTTGACGGACATCAAAATGCGTTGAAATCTCTTGTGTGGGAATTTCCCATTGGGAAATGACAGAGCGCCAGTACCTAGCTAGGGCATCTAAGCAGCTCTTTATTTGAGCAGGACTGTGCATATTCGGCCAAAAGTCTGTATTTCTCCGTAAATCCTTTATAAATAAATTTTACGAGTATCTTCTGCTTTCCAAACTCTCTCCACCTATGTTGAAAGGCAAACAAACTTTTCATATCTTAGGTAAGTACACCGTCTGTAGTTTGTTCTCGTATGACAGATATGCCGTTTGTTCTTTCGCATTGTAGGGTTTTCTCTGCGAAAGGTGATAAACAACTTTGTTTGACTACCTGAAACTATATGGCTTTCTTGTTGCAGGGAATGAAATGCTTTCGGAATGGGAGATCGATGTGATATGATGAGCCTATCTAAAGCCTCTGATACGCCAGGGAACATTCCACCCACATGTCGATGGAGCATGACGTTGCAGTGTCCCGAAACGGGCCCCGCGAGCCTACTAAAACTTATTTGAAGTCGTGGAGAAAGTAATTGTCACGAGTCCTAGGTTTGCTGGAAGACATCTCTTATTAAAGATAAGCTCGCCTTTGTCTCGCTTTTTCCATTATTCTGTTTTTTTTTTTTGCAATAGTGTATAAAGTAAAATAGTATCGTGTATCTTAGGCTTTAAGTTGGCCACACACCCATGACCCGTAATCTCTACAGACCATACAATACAAGTTTAACTGCAGCCGCATTTTGTAGATGCCACGCACACCCGCGTACGCATTTTGCAGTGCTGTATAAAAAGTTCTTTCCCACGAGAGAAGATGAAATCGTTCCTGGTGATATCAAATGCGAGTTGTAAGAACATTTGTTGTGATGTGATGTCTTGTTATCGTTTTTGGAATGCACTGTTGGGTTAAATTATATTTCGTTTATATATCAAAACAAATAAGTTTATGTCGAAGTCTTTTTACATTCTATCGTCTTATTCATCCTGACCCTTACTTACTATCATTATAGAAGTAGACACTATCCTACACAGACGGATATATCGATGCTATTCCAGCTAAAATTTTGACGTAAATTGGATCTTCTTTAGAAAATGGATATAAAGGCCTTATAGTAAATGCCATTATTGCTTTTGGCCAATAAGAGAGTCAAACAAGCCTTTCAATTTCTAGCCAATAGAAGCCGCATATATTTAATAGACTCGCATAAGCTCATATTCATCAAACAGGTGGGGTCACTATGTTGTTATCCGCGGTGTTACGACTCAGTGCGTCTGCGCACATAGACACAATGTTGATCAATACGGTTGTCGTGTTGCGTTTGTAGCTATCAGTTAGTTGGTTAGATATAGATTAGTATGTTTAAGTTGTTTTGGAAGACGAGAAAGCTTGGAATCTGTTCGTTCCTCGTGTTACGTTCTCGAATTACTAGTGGGTTATAATGATTAATGTACACCATTTCAGGATTAAGATAACATGCTTAGCAACGTGCATTTTGCTGATGTTACCCAGAGTGGTGAAAGATAGACGCAGTGCAATTGTTTACAATATGCATTTCAGTAAATATCCTAAGATACAAGCGCAACATAGGTTCATGTTCATGTTCCAACCTCCTGACGCAGCCAACTGGCTTAGTTCATTAAATATTCCCTTGTAGCCTTCACTTGAGCCATACGATTAAATAAATAAATTAGATATTCAATTCAATTCTTAATATGTCTTCTTGTAATCGATGGAACCCTATAATTGGCTTTATCTCGTGAGTCTTTATATTAACATTTTTGAAGTAAAACTTCTTAGGGCACGGGGGTAAAATTTATTTAACCTCTCAACTGTGGGTTATTCATATATTTGCTTTTCAATTGCTACTAGCCGGGTGCTATCACGAGTGGCTAAGAAATGTAACGGAAATTGGAATCGGTGACGTCAGGGTCGGCTGAAGACTTTTAAAACCGCAACTATTTTAATACGGTTTTTAACTAATCAGATAAGATAATAATACATTCGTACAATAAAGAATGTTAATTAGTGAGAGAAAAACCTGATGAAACGTTAACAAATAAAAATTATTTTAAGCATTCTTCCACGAGTTCTTGATTTCCGGTATGGCCAAGATGGCGCCGCCGCCGCCGCCGCCGCCGCCGCTGGCTGGGACAAACCGGACAAACAAAACCAACTAGCATGACTCAAACTACTTCGTTCAACCTCTTTGTTGGAACCGGAACTTATGTTTGACAGCTGTGCGATGCGATCCATACAGTTTGTAAGAAAAGAGTTTCATCAATGTCACACGGGTCGATATGGATTTCTAAAACAAGCAATGCAATGCATACATTTGAGCGAGACGGCTTAAAGACGTGACGTCAGATGGTATATAATCTGAGCGAGATGCAAATAGTAGTGACACTATTGAATGAGTTAAGTATATCACCACGAGCGCGACAAATTGTAGATAAGGAATGGTGGGAAATAAATGACATGACGTAAGTATTAAAAGTAAGTACAAGTATAAAATAATTTCAAATAATCGGACGTCTGAAACTTAAAAGTAACTTGAAGCAGAGATTGGATCTCAAAATTGGAAATTTAAATCTCTTTTAGTATAGGTAGGTATAGGTGTATAGTATAGGTACCACTTAATGATCTAGCTACAGAAGTTTTACTTCTAAGAACACGTGTACGGTGCTACACGCGTATTTTTTTTGTAAAGATAAATGCTGTTGGCTTCCTGAATAAATAAATAAATAAATAAAACGAATGATTGGTATCTAAAAGAATTCACTGCGTACTAACTGCACTCCAAAAGGAAGTCCGAGTATATGTGTAATGTAATGTATGGCCCAGATTTATTCGGGGACACCGGGAAAGAGAACCGAAAAACGGGACTGTCCCGTTCAAAACGGGACGTATGGTCACTTTATCTATGGGCCTTGTAGCCTGATAATAAACGATTAATTATTATTATTATTATAGTGGGCATATGACAATTTATACACCCGAAGATTGTATCACATCGGAGTTTCCAGGTATCGTACTACTTACCCATATATTACTTGAAATCAGTCACTAATCAGTCTCTCCACTTTTATTCGTGGTCAGTGAGTGCAGGCGAGGTGATTAGGCTCGTACGCATGAAGTGATGTTACTTCGTGATCGAATGCGCGATTCGACTGCCGAAGGAATGTTAATGAACGCTGAGCAGGAGTGGACGGACGGAGGCGCGCAGAAAACGCGGCAAACTGTAAAACTTAGACGGTTTTCATACTTTTTCAGTCGCGGTGTTTCATGTTTCCTTGACACGAACTGACTTATTGAGATATGTTTTAGTTTAGCCTTATTTACTGAAAGGTTCATACGACCGTTAAAGACAGGCAAATAGGTTACATTACATGTGTGTGTACAAAAATAATAATTCCCGTTCATCAGAAGTGAAATGAGGTTAATGGGACCAAAAACAATCTTATGAAACCAGTGTACCAGGTGTTGTATTGCCTTTTGGGCTACGAATGTTAAACCTGACTTTTTGTAAGTAACTGAGAATGGTTGGTTTCAGTTTTCGATACTACTTATTATGTAAATGAATGGAATCCTTCTACTCGTGTTTAACTAGTCCACCGTCGAATGAAGCCACAAAACTGCAGCAGAGCCAGCAGATCGATCCAGTCGTTAGGTTATTGTTTGTTACCGCATTTGTTTCACAATCCGTAAAAATAATAAGTTTTAATTTTCAGATGGTAGGGTTTACCCTATCATTTTCCACCTCGACATCCTCATTTATAGATAATGCACGATAAAAGAAGGTTATGGTTGACTAGAGCCACGATCACGGAATAATTCAAGGTTTTATCATTTCAGTCCAAGTACGAAGTTCATTTTCCTTATGGCCCAGCGAAGCACGGTAATTGTGACATAATGTTCGTTATGCTAAGACGACTTGAATTAAAACGACCATAAACTTCTTCATTATGTCGGCATATGCCGAAAGCAAGTATCTAACAATATGTATACCACTAACACGTATGCACTCTTATCATCTGTTTACGCAAGAATCTATTTACTGAGAATGGAAAATGCTGAATGCTGTTAGTTTGTGTATTAATGCTCAATGTTAAATTTGTTTAACCGTCATACAATAAAACAACTATACGTAACAGCTCTTTAATTTATATGCTCTTTAAATTATGTAACAGTACTTCGCAGATTTTTTTCAACTCGATGGGTATTGCTACGAGACAAAAGTACACAGTCTATTTATTTATTTATTTTATTTTATTTGGGACATAGATAAACAAATTACAAAGGGCATAGATACAGATTGAAAGCCAATAACAGATGTCCACAAAAATACAAGAAATGAAATAAGATCGAGAAACTTAAACAGATAGACAAGTGGGCAAACTTATTAAATAAGAACTCTTATTCTTTATGAATGTGTTTAACCGGTAACAGCCAAATGGTCATACGTTTTTTAAATGTGGATCTGCAACGAAAAGTTATGTTATGACAGCATATGTACAGTACGGGGCCATTGTTTTGGCACGTCAGTTCTCGTCTCGCTCTCTCTCTCTCTCTCTCTCTCTCCCGCCAAGTCAAACGCCCCCAACGTGCCAAAACAATGGCCTCGTACTGTAAGTCACGTTTTCCTCGACCAGTGGAAGTGGAATTATGGAAACTTACTGATCTAGCTATTTATTGAATTGAATTGTCAGCTGTGACTCCCCAGATAAATTCTTCTTCTTTGAGTACTATGTGTCTCTGCTTTATCAGAAGTCAGCCATCATTCGTTTGAAACCAGTGGGTTTTTCTGGGACCTAGTGCTACTAAATACAAGATCATTTCCTCAAACAACCAATGCTTAAGCTAGTATACAACGTGTAAATGAATTAACGCAAAATGAGAAACTACTTTGTTAGGTACATCATACTTACTTACTTATACTTTATACTTTATTGCACAAAATAACACATTTTACAATTGAAAGTGGACAACACATGACAAAGGCGAGCTTATCTCTATTAAGAGATTTCTTCCAGCAAACCTAGGACATCATACTGATCAACTTTCATTATGAATTTCCGATAACTTTATTTTTCACTTCCCAGTACACTTTGGCCTGAGTGGATCAGCTGATTTGTGAAAAGTGAAAAATAAAGTCGCTCTGATCAAATCGATTTCATAAGGAAAGTTGTTCAGAATTATGTCCTTTACAAAATAGTTTCTCATTTTGCGTTAATTCATTTACACCTTGTATACCAGACCAGCGGCGTAAGTCCATCGTCCTTTAGACGACGACATCGAGATATTTTGTAATCCAGAATACATTTTCAGCCGTTGAGAAACTTGCGATATCATTCTGATAGGCTTGTTCATTTAGATAATTGCCCCCCCCCCCTCCTCCTCTCCTGGGGGCTAGTATTATTCCTATTAATTTGAGAAGGTGGAATATGAATATAATATAATTTCACACAATATGCGGCTCATGTACTGGAGCAAGATTCTCGCGCATTCGATATACGATATCTACACCTATATCGAGTAATTTTGTATAGGAATCTGTCAATATAGGTCTCGATATCCGTATATCGAAGGCGCGAGAATCATGCCACTGGAGTTTACTGATCTTTATAATCTTCAGTGTCTCCAAACCCGTATTATCTGATTCTATCCGACAGTAAAATTACAGGTACGCTTCGTACA
The DNA here is from genome assembly GCA_963457715.1 of Argyresthia albistria. Taxonomy (NCBI): domain Eukaryota; kingdom Metazoa; phylum Arthropoda; class Insecta; order Lepidoptera; family Argyresthiidae; genus Argyresthia; species Argyresthia albistria. The sequence continues at coordinate 2,716,963 of OY735255.1, forward strand.
ACCATCGTGAAACAATCACACCATGTCAAAGATCTCTCGCGAGTGGCGACATTCCTGTCAGATAATTAACGTGCCCCGTCTGCATGATACTGCCACTATAGCATGACACCAGGCATACCTCGGCCATACCCTTCTCTGGTATCGTACAGTACCAGCGAGGGAAGGCATAGGAGGTCAAATTCAGTTGGTTGTAAAATGTGACACATCAAACGTTTGTGTACACACGGCTTCACGCTTGGCGGGCATGCTGTTGACACAACCTATTCATAGTTTCTGGTGACTGAGTGTGTACTTGGAGATAAAAATGGTGAGTTAAGGAAACGGCAGAAAGTAAATTGAGAGAATGCTTTTCGCCGCCGCCGCCTGGCAACAGAGCGTCTTGCACGTCTGTTCCTATTTAGGGTGTAAGAAGCGAAGCACTTTGCCTGAAATAGGAACCGCGTTTGATAAACCATTAGTTTTGGATTACTTTCTTTGCATGATATGGAGCTAGTTATTAGTCGCTCTATCTGTGAAAAAGAATCACTGCACTGCACATAACATGGAATCCTGTAAAAAAAATAGCAAAAAAATATTGTACCTATCGCATTTTGTATTCCTAAAAGAAAACAATACTTGCACTAGTACAAATGCCGACACGCGCATGCGCAAGTGTGCCACTCAAATAATTTGTCACGCGGCGCATATAAAACACTTTCATCGATGCTCCGAACTGACAAGTTGCATTGCACAGACGACCGCTTCATCAAAATGCGTTGAGTTAAATTAAAAAGTTTTACGTAGGTTCATTGTCTGAGGAAGTGGAGGAAACGTTTTGGGTCATCCGAAAATGTTTACTTCCGCAATGATTTCTTCGGAAGTGACATTTACTATACAGGGTGTCCTGAAAATAATGGCCGATCCGGCAACCACTGATAGACCTCACCATGACGTCTTTATATACAAATTTTGACCTCAGTAAAAGTATCACGGATTTCGAGATTTTTTAAGTTTTCTGGTTGTTTGGTAATTCACCACTTTTACAGAAAACCTTAGCTTGTGATACCATTTTAAAATCTTTAACTTTTTTAAATAGCTATTTTTAGGGTTCCGTACCCGAAGGCTGCCAAACGGGACCCTATTACTGAGACTTGCAGCATCTGTACTCCATTGTCAGTTTGTTCGGCCTGTCTATAAGAGACTATACCGAATGAACAAAAAGGCAAATTATCGTTTCCGATTACTTACCGATGCACATTATTTATTTAGTGCTGTGCATGGAAATAAATATGTCTATCAACTAACGAACCAACCTACAGCGTTAATTGTGTTTCACAGACCGACACATCACAAAAGAGGTCGGACGTTTCCTGTCAACTTCCCACCAGGAAGGTGATCGATGATGCGTGCGCCAGCGTCGATCACACCGCACTGCATGTTTACACTGCGCGAGGCGTAATGCGTCATTGTTTTTTTTTCGTCTCCGTTTAATTAGATACAGCTAACGTATTGTAATGAGTATGAGCAACGGACGTCGATGTCCTGATGCTAGTGAACAGAGTAGAAACGTTTTTGTTTTTATCAATCCGGTTTAAGAACGGGATTTGTCTAGTCGATAATTTCGAGGTACCTACCTACAGACACGAGTTGGTTTGATACACATTATACATCCCGCAGATTCCCGTATCGCAGGAGAAATGGAATAGCAATAGTCACAAGCTGAATTACAATTTCACAAAGAGCCTTACATACACTAATCTTGACTGCCTCGACGGCGGCGGGCGGCGGGCGCTAGCACCGATTCCATACAAAATGTCAGACCATCGACTTTAGTTCTCGTTTTGGCCACCAGGTCAGCTTAGTATACAGGGTGACTGCGGGTCGTGTAGCAACAAAGTAAACCTAAGATTTGCCTATTGGTTAGGAATTCATAATTTCTTTATTGCAAACAATTAGTTGAAATAAAACAAAAGTAAATAAAAATAGTGTACAAAGCGAGCTTATCTCTATAAAGAGATCTCTTCCAGCAAACCAAGTTCTAATGAGAGAGGTTAATACTTAAACAGGGGGTAGACCTATGTGTACAACAATAAACTGAACATACTACTTATTACATAATTATGATATGCATTCTAATATTATGTTATGCTGTAGAGGAGGGCTCGCTAAATCATATTTTTTTTGGTACAAATAGGTAATTAAAATGTATGTCCTATTTTGGTTCATGGTCAGTTGGTGGTCACCCTACACACTTTACAAGCGCGTCTTTTGACTTTGTCATAAAATGTTTATAGCCTTTGATTTTGACACTTCTTACTCCTCTGATTAATTTATTTGAAAAAGGTTTTAACATGAATTGTAAGATGAACATTCAGAATTACTAGGATACTTAATTAATTTATTAAATTACTAACGCATCGTTGTGATTATTTAAATACTACCTTAATAGCTGAAACCGCAATCATTTACCGAGTTAGAAACAATATGTTAGAGTCACGAACCCAAAAGTCATCCTGTATTGAGAACGGACTGTGGGGCGACCTGTGTCCTGAACCGTGACGTCACGGACCGTTGCGCGTTGCACCAGCTGCCTTGCATTCGCTACCGATGCACCAGCTGAGGAAACGTTGGTATTTAACCAACGTTTCATCAGCTGACGAAATTGGTTGCCTCATGAGCGAAAGTAAGCAGGTCGTGGTACCGCTTAAACTAAATAGTTTAAGCGGCGGCAGTAGCTAACACAAGGGCTAGAGAGAATATGGTAGCTAATAAGAATTAGTGTATGTATGTGTATGTAAAAATTTCTTTATATATTATATTAGTTTATTAATAGTATTATATCTTTAATATTTTGGTAGTTAATTTTAGGATGTATTTGGATGTAAGTATATTCTAGCTTTGTAGGTACTCGTAGGTATAATTGTTGTAGGGTAGACAACCCTTGCTGATATATCAAACTCTCTCATCGGAACTTGGTTTGCTGGAAGAGATCTCTTTTTAGAGATAAGCTCGCCTTTGTACACTGTTTTTATTTACTTTTTGTCATTGCAATTAATTGTGTGCAATAAAGAAATTATGAATTATGAAGAACAAATGTAGCGTCACGCCTTTGTACATACCGGGTGGCAGTGCAGGTAGGTACATATTTGCAAGGTACTTGCGAAGTAAATACCAAACGAACTCTATTATTAGATCAGCATACAGCTGTTATTAAAGGAGTCAAAAGTCAGTAATTAACTATTTCCTTTGCATTACTTTGCAACAGCGAATCTTAAAAGTATCTAAAAAGTATCTACTTTCATTTAAGCTTACATTCATTATTTTGATGTATAGATTAGTGTTTCTCTGTAAGTGAACTATTGCTTTTGAGAAATAAAATTCTAAAACCTTAAGTGTCGGCCATTACTGAATTATAGTCTTTGTTAATTTTGACAAGAAAACTAGGGGCGATCTTTCAAAAACCTGTGAAATGTCAAATTCCTCAGATAAACGCTTTCTGACGATAGAAAGATTGGCCCTAACCGAAATGCACAGACTACTGCTCAAATAAAGTGCTAGTTAGTTGTCTTAAATGATGCTAAAGCTGCAGTAACATCTATCATGCCTTTGAGCACTGTACTGTACTGTACTGTACTGTTAAACTCTGAGATGTCAGTATTGCATCTCGGACGAGTCATAAATTGAAGCGCCATACCTATTTCCCTGTAAGATTGAAACCATAGAAACGCACAAGCGATAAGGTAGAAACAGGACTGTGAAAAAGAAAAAAACCCGCTTTAAATTCAATGAGGCAGTGGGATGCGTGGTCGCAGACTGCTTGCGTCACTGCCCATTGCCGTTACAATAGCGGACTGCGATGCGCAGGCGCATGCCACGTTTAACTGCATCTACAGGGTAGAGGAGGAACATGTGGATGTATTTGTGACGTCAGATTGATGGAGCCACATCATCGTCTTTAGCATATCATCCTGATGATGCATCGCATCTAGTAGTGGGACTTGGGTCTCTGCACCCAGTCTACCTGAGTTTTGTCAGCCTTCCATCAAGCATTGCAGCTGAGTGGTATAAGGGAGGCTTCTCTTCCGTCTTCCCTTTGGGCACCACTTGACGGGTGATTTCGACAAGAGTACGATATGTGATGACGGAACTAGATAGAAGTGAAAACAATTGTTCCCGTTATACTTTGGTTTCTTAAAGTTGATCAGACAGAATGCACCTAGTAGATACCTGTGACTGCACCCTGCACCTGTGACTGTGACAGTGACGCACCATGTATAAAGCAGTAGGTCAAGCAGGAATATTTACCAGACCGAAAAAGTGTTCGAGTTCAGATGAAATAAACCTTAAGAAATTCTACATAAGAGCCACTGAAATTTCAATTCGAATACTTTTTCGATGCGTAATTTTTCCTGCTACCTACACTGGTTTCTCTCACACGTCCTGAATGCTGTCGATGGAAGCTATTTAGCCCGACCGGTCTGAGCCATTCATTGAGTTTGCCTATCTCAAGACTTTTATTTACGATTCTTTTAATATCAGCCCTAGCGCTAGTTGTCATCTACTGGAACTTAATTTATACTGGAATAGTGACAGAAATAATAAAATATTAATACAGAAATAAATACCTACCGTTATGTTTCCCTGGTATCCTTCTTTAAAACCGTCACTGGACAATGCCTAATCCACCAGACCCAGAACTATTCACGCAATTCGATGACATCACCCAGCAGCCTAACAATACCACCAAAGCCTCAACTCGATGGCATTCGGGGCTCGGTTGAGCCTCCCCGCCCGAGATGAACGGCCGCCAGATAAAAGGACTTCCGGAGCGATCAGTTCCGCTGCGCAAGCGCACACGTGCTCAATTACGCTGGGAAATGGGCGCGCACGCACGCACGCCGTATTTACCGTACTCGGGGCCTGGTCTGGTCCTAGACCTGTAGTCCTGTACCACAATGTCATAAGTCGATAGTTAACTAATCTATCAAAGAATCACCACCACCAGCAAACATTTTCATTACTATCCGCATTGCGCAACCCATTCATTGTTCGATGGACACTCAAGGCTCAAGGACATTCTGTCACTGACTCTTGCTCGAAGATGGCAACGGTAGCATGACTGACACACAAGCAGCTATTTAATTCAGCAGTATTTGGTCTTTACACCCGGAAAGTAAAAGGCGAAAACAAAACTTCAGGGTTCATTGAAACCAAAATGTGTCTAAATATAATGTGCCACGCAATCAGGTAACTGAATTGAGTCAGTCGCAGCAAATTGAGTCAGTTAACTAGTTTGGCCATACCTACATTGGCTTACCCTGATACTGTTTAAAGACCAGTTTCTTTATACAGCCCTTTTCTTCTTATACCGCGTTGGCCTACAATCCATATACTCGGTGAAACTTCCAGTTCCTAGATTCTGCACTCGGACGGATTGGACATACACCATTCAGTATGCGTTGAATGCTATACCCATAGCACTCAACTGAGTAAAGCCCCTTTCAGACTGTGGAGGCTAGGTTTGCAACCGGAACACCTTAGTGGATATGGATGTAAATGATTCCTTCCACACACACACACACACACACACCCACCATCCATCCACGGATGCACAACGTTTCCACTTCTGTGTGTGTCAAGGTGACCCGGTTGTACACCTAGCCTCCACTGTCTGGAAGCCCCATAATTTCCTTCGGTAGTTAGAGCGGTGCGGGAGGGGAAACAACCAGCATACAACCATTATGCCAATGCCAACCCAACAGACGGACGTCACGAAACCACACCACTCCCGCACCCATCTATTGGGACTGACACGTTCAACGCAATCCTGCTTTAATCAATCATAGTAAGTTCGCAAAACAATAGCAGAGTGCTACGATCGGCACGCAACGCTAAGTGTTCCACCATTTCACCATATAATTTCATTAGGATCGTCGATCGGTAATGACGAGAACAATGAAGGCGAAGGCAACAATGGCCCAGCATACATCTGCGGCAGCATCTGTTGGTAAAACCCGTGCTCAGGTGCCTTTGTGCAATACTGAGCTACATATAAGTAAAACAATGGATTGGTTGCACGCTGGCTAGGGCAGAAATCCCGGAGGAGAAATGAATTAAAAACTTGATCCTCAGATTATTGAGGGGCGTATTTTCAATCATAAGATCAGAGACTATACAACCAAGGCTAGGTGCTCCCTGGCTAAGATAAACAGTCAGATATCTTTAAAATTTCATGTACTGTGAAATTCTTTGGACAAAGTTAGGGTATCTATCGCAAATCTGGCCATACAGAAAAAAAAATCTGGACAGTATACCTAGGTACTTTCCTTCACATTTTTGGGTAGAATGATTAATTTGGGTTCCAAAGGTACTGGGATTTTTTGATGATCTCAAATATTTGTTTCAAACAAATCCTCTGAAGGTGACTCCGAGTTCGACCGACACTCTGCCTGTCTGACAAAAGCAATAGATATTTGATTTCAAATTGAATAATAAATAAATTGAAAAAAAAAACGACAAAAAAATAATAATGTTTTGATCTCAAATATTTGTTTCAAACAAATCCTCTGAAGGTGACTCCGAGTCCGACCGACACTCTGCGTGTCTGACAAAAGCAATAGATATTTGATTTCAAATTGAATAATAAATAAATTGAAAAAAAAACGACAAAAAAATAATAATGTTTTGAAAGGCAAGTCAAAAACAGCGGTTTTGTTGAGTCTTAAAAAACTCATAGCACCAAAAATTTTTATGAAGCAATCAAATGTGTCTGCTTCAGAACTCACACAATGCTGGTAGGCCAAAGACCACAGTAAAGGCGCCTAACCTGTCCGTAATAATGCCGTGTGACGTCATCACTGTTATGTGCATGACGGGTGGCATTTTGCGTAATCATAATAAGTACCTGCAGGTAATTACCAACGGACTTGCGTTACTTATGGCGTGTGACACTTTAAATAAACAAGTCTTATCGATTGCAGAAAACTATGCGTGGTGAACTGCAATAAACGCATGCGCACGCATTAAAACACGCGTTTTGGTGACCTGCTTCTAGAAACGCAATCTAACTACATATATTTCTAGGAATAAATACTCTTGCTATAGCAATATAATTATTTCGCCTGCATATTTGTTGCACTTTTAAAATACGTAAGTACACTTAATTACTTAACATAGCGTCACGCCTTTTCCCATACGTGGTGAAATAATTGTGCTCACTGAATAAGATATTCATTTCATTATTAAAGTATTGATTCATAAGGAAGAAAAAAGCTATTGGTCAGAACAATCGTGAGTTAACAATAGTTTGTATGCCTAGCAAAAAGTCAGTAAAACCTCTTGCATTCTATTGTGAATTCAATACAAACCAGTTGTTGAGCAAAGGCAACATATCCGTACAGTAGGTAATTTAGCAATTTTGCCGTAACGCAAAAGTTATTGTTAGTTCAGTGCTGACGATTTAAGTAGGCTAATGCAATCATTTCTATTGGCAGAGATGATGCAGGTGACATTGACATAAATATCATCCATTGCCTTTTGTCTGGCTGGCTGTTTTCAGCGAAGAATCAATATTTTGGACAACATATCAAATAGTGTTTATGTTACGGCTAATGTTAGAAGAGCGGCTAAACCTAAGTTTAGCCGGCTTATGTTAGGTGTCCATTTACATTTAATTTGTTCTTACATGTCAACCTAGCACGAAGCGATTCACTTTGCTCACTCCCTTTATCCTTCACCTATACCCTGACCCACCTCTGCGCCCATGTAAGTAACAAACAACCTAACATAGTCGTAACATTTCTGTTTACCAAACAAATTATTACAAAGTGATCTATGGACTCGACAATATGTCATGGGGCCGACTAAAGGTGTTTGATCATATCACTTTTAGGGTTCCGATCCTTAAAAGGAATAACCGGCCAAGTGCGAGTCGGGCTCGCGCACGAAGGGTTCCGTACCATTATCTATAAAACACCGCAAAAAATACATGTTGTATGGGAGCCCCACCTAAATTTTTTTTTTTTTTTAAGTAAATAATATACTCAATCTATTGTGAACATTTTAAGCGTCTACCTGCTACCATTATCATTATCGAGCAAAAATGAGCAAAAAAAATCACGTTTGTTGTATGGGAGCCCTCCTTAATATTAAATTTCTTTAGATTTTTAGTATTTGTTGTTATAGCGGCAACAGAAATACATAATCTGTAAAAATTTCAACTGTCTAGCTACCACGGTTCATGAGACAGCGAAGTCTCAGTAATAGGGTCCCGTTTGGCACCTTTCGGGTACGGAACCCTAAAAAAAAGGAACCCTTATAGGATCACTTTGTTGTCCGTCCGTCTGTCCGTGTGTAAACACCATTTATCAAAAACGCGTGGACGTATCAAGCTGAACATATCAATTGTTTAGGTCGGTGGTCGCATATCACTGCGAAAAAATTAACCTTCTAGGTCAACGAAATCAAACGCTACGACCGTTTATGCTGTAAAATCGAACGCTACGACCGTTTATGCTGTAAAACTTTTGGATTTTCATAGTAATCGCAATGGACGCAAAACCTATAGGGTACTTCCCGTAGCACAAGAAAAGGAAAAAATCTGTAAACTGCAAATTTCTGTCTTTCTACAAAAATATTCAATTTGGTTTACATGGATGACATATGACATCATCATTACCTATTTTTTATGTAGAAACCTAATTACACGTGTCGCCAAGTGTGATCGGACGAGTCCTACTCGCACTTGACCTTTTATTATAGTAAAAGCACACCTTTGTGTGCCTTTGTTACACCTTTAAACGAGGATATGTTACGATATATGTTTTGAGTTTTAGAAAAAGACGCTGTACCAATGTAGGGGTTTTTGGGGGTAAAAAATCGATCGAGCTAGGTCTCATAACTGAAAAAACGCGTTATTTCCGAGTTTTCATGCTTTTCTCATACCCGAGCAACAGGATTGACAGTTTCACTTTAGTACAATGAAAATAAGGCATAAATTCCAATGACAACAAAAAAGTAAGTTAACTCATTGCGACCTCAGATCACGTGACACTTTTTAGCGCGTCTTCGGAAAATTCTCACAAAAAGGTTTCGTGCAAAAATCTAAGTTCATCATCTGTTATTCAACCTTCTTGCTTGCTATTAAGCAAACAGGCACTTTGTTTTCCTCGTGAGTGTTATTATTATTAGGCATTGAAAGATTGATGCCCGGTTTACCGGGCGCTGATTAAGTTAACAGGTTGGTTAAACCAGCCTCAGCCAACCACAAACCTCTATTATTCAAAATAGCGGGACGTGATTGGTCGAAACTGATTTAACCAACCTGTTAACTTTACCTAACAACACCAACAGGAAACTGGGCGTGAATATCTGAGCCTAAAATTACGAGGAAAACAAAATGCCTGTTTGCTTCTCGTTTGCAGCTGTTCCAAAACAGCAGCAGCAGCATCATATTAGTCGATGTTGATGCAGTCTGATGATATGAATATAATGTTTAATGTGTTTGTACCACCAACCACCGAGCAAAGCTCGGTTCCAAGACATTTATTTGCTATAAGAAGATTTATTTTAACAAAGTTTCTTTTGTTTACAGACTGACCGGTGACCACATGCCGCCGTGACCATGGTCATCGTAACTAGGGTAAGCGGATCAGATAAACATAATCTCCAGATCAATAACGGTACTAGTGACGTGAGAGGGATCTCACTGGAAGTGGTAGACACAGGGGGTCGATTCTCATTATGGTCGATTCTTATTCTTATTATTTTAACTTGTTTGTTACATTCGATATTAATCGATCCAAATGCCAGAGAAGCCGTTTGGATAATTACCGAATGTGATAAAATATCACCATAGTGAGAATCGTCCCCCAGGGCAGCAAATGTTGGCGCTATTATAGAGATAAATACCGAAATAGATGCTCGATGTGAGCAGGAGCATGATTCTCGCGCATTCGATATCTACACCTATATCGAGTGATTTCGTATGGGAATCTGTCAATGCGCGAGAATCATACCCCTGAGCTTGATGATGATGATGATGATCAGTAAGTCATCCAGGGGCCCTATGCTGCACTGGGAAACGCATTGCAATTGGGTCTCGACCGCTTCTTAAACGCCCGAAATGGCGTCATTTGGTATTCCGATAACACATCGCAAATGGATTGCCAGTATTCGCAAGGCGTTTTTGAGGCATCCTCGCGGCCTTGCAAATTGCTAATAGAACGCTTATGTTTAGTACCATTGCCCCCCTGGTTAGACAAATTCACAGGCTACTTATCACACAGCAACAATGGAAACAAGTTATAAAACAGTACAGAACCCTGCATTTGAACCCAGTCGAAAGTGATGTAAGTAAGTATGTCCAGATCATGAAAATATAAGATCATGAAAATATACCAAGAAAGTTAAGTACTTATAAAACAAAGTGTACGATGCTTGATGATTTATTTATTATCACTGTTGCCTCCTACTGCGCCTGAGTATAAAGCTGTTGATGCAATCTCTGACAAAACGCGTTTGTCTCTGTCTTCATCGGCTTTCTGATGCAGATGTGAAAACCACTCATTATTGAGTTACAGACATTTACTTCATGGCTCTTCAAGCATAAAGGCGATAGGTACTAAAATATTATAGTGTTTTATCACCGGCGCAAGAGTCAGTCCCATCATTATCATTTTGTTTTGTTATGTTATCAGATCATTATCGCCGATCACGACAGCCCATATTAAATTTAGATGAAAATACTTTATATTCGGATTCAATACGATTTGAGCCAAACTTATGAGCAGTGTGTTAGAACTAGCACCGAACAGTCTAAAGTTAACTACACAAGTCATGGCCTCGTATAAATTATGATCCTGCGACTAAGTTCAAGGCGGTATCATTAGCAACACCTAAATCATTACACGTGCAGTTAAAAATTAACTATAGCGTTAAAAAAAAGATTCAAAATGTGGTGTGTAGCTGACTGTACCCCGAGTTGTACACTGGAATAACAGTTATTGAAGAACTAGAAAAACGTGATTGTACTAAAAGAAGGGATGGGAAGGGAAGAATTGGTACGAGGACAAGATCTACAGATTATACGGATAGTTGTGGTTTTCTTGGAGATCGCAATCGCGTTGCCAATAAATTAATTGTTGTTTTTTTTTTCACGAAGTAAGAAGTAAAGTAGGATTTATTGGCTAATTTCAGGGTCTTCTTCGAGGGTGTTGACAGAAATGCAGTTTAGGAAAGGGAATAGATTTAAATGAAAAGAGATGAAATTGAATATGGTCAAACACACATTCAAAAACCATGTTTGAAAATCATAATCTAGAATATGAGAAATTGCACTCAAGCGATAACTGGATAAAGGTTCTTTTTTTTTCTTTAATTGGATTGGAGAGCAAGGGGGGAACTGAATGTTTCCACTTTTCAATAATTTTCTTGATTCCAGCATCCATAAATTTCTCAAGAAAGTCTCGACATTGCAATTTGTTTGCAACAGCATTAGGTACTTGGCACGTTAGTCTACAATCAAGAACTTTTCATAACTAAACAGCTGCCTGGACATTACCGATAGCTACTAAGTTTCCAGTGATGTAGTGTTTGCCTGGAGGCCTATATTCTGAGAACTGCCTCAACTTCACTGAGGCAAGGATGCCTCGGGTTCTATCGTTGAGCGCATTCCGTCAGCTGAGGCCATTCAACTCTGGACCAGCGGTCTTTTGCATAACTTTGCTATCAACTGTATAATGGATTTCTTAGTTGAGTCGATATCCTATAAGAAAATCCTTGTGCATTATCACTTATCAGCATCATCAAAATATCTTTGAACATAAGAAGGAAAATCAATTTATGAAGCCTCCAGTCGGAATAAACAAAGAGTGAAAAAAAATGAGTCAGCCCTTTGGCCCGTATGGCCGCAAAAGAAAAATATTTGACGTTAAAATAAGGGGAAGTTAAGTTTTCATCCCTTGCAACAGTAATTATAGAGCCACCAACTTAGCTGTTCAGGTGGGAAAATTGGTACTACGGACTTGTCATCAGCCATCAAAGAGAATACATACTATACTATGTCCGCTATTATGAAAACTACATGACACTAGCGACCGCTATCAACTGAACAGCTGAGTTGGTGGCACTGTAATAGACGTCTTGGTGTCACCTGTCAGGCAGTGTATGGAGGGTGTCTATTTTTACCCAAGCCTAAGAGAAATAAGTTTATGCAGCGTCCAGTCGGAAATAGTCGGAATAAACAAAGAGTGAAAGAAACTGAGTCAGAATTTTTCAAATCAGTCTGAAACTATAATCGTGTGACGTAATGTGAACTCCACAGCCGCAAATCAAAACAAATAAAACCCTTCAAAGATCAAGACATAAACAAACTGCACCCGAGGCAGTTAAAATCACTTTCTCGAATCATATGAAGCCAAGTGCAAGCAAGCACCAGCGCTTGACCACAGGGTCCACAGCCAAACAAAGCGGCATTGTAATAAGCTTTACCAAAACGAGAGCGAGAGTCCACCAGCAACACACAATGAGTCGTAAACTCGAACGTGGCAATTGAGACTCAGTCACATGAACAAAGCCCTTTATCCTGCGCATGTGAAATCAACTTTATTATGTTGTTCAATTTCGGTCGAAAGCTATGTGGAAGGTGTAATTTTGAACGTGGCTATTAGGCGGTTGGTGGTGGTAGGTGTGGCTACAGGCAAAACACTGGGTTGTGATTGTGGGAATTTAGCTTTACCGGGTTTTTAATTGTGACTGTTAACAATAAAAGTGTACCGATAAAAAAACCTACCAACACGTTTGCTAATGATTTAGGTGCCAAAAACATTCAATAGTAGACAGACAGGCATTAAATATCATTGGGGTACTTATCCCTGAAATTTTTAGCATTAATTTGATTAATTTGTTAGCACGTGTGCGGCTGAACTTTCATATTTATTTTCGGATTTCTCTTTTAAGCAAAACAAAATATGCCGGTTTTGACGATTTTTATGGGTTTATTTGTATAACTATAGAGGATAGGCGCTGTTTCGAAAATGACTGCCGCCTCCGATTTTCGAAAACGTAAATAAGTACTTAAGTACTTTCCTATCGTTTACTTATGGTACTTATATCAGTTAAGTTAATAATTCCAAGATTCCTATTCATTCCTATCGATTCCTAGATTCATTGTATTGAAAACTACTTCAGGAAATTCAACACTTACGGGATACGTAACTTATTCATTAACTTACTATTACTATCTCTATCACTCTGTAGATGAACGGCCGAAGAGGATGCTCACGGTCAATTTCCATGATAAACTCGTCGATAACATATCCAAATAGTAAAGTGTCAGTCGTAAGAGAGCGGCTGATGACATACTTAAGTACCTAGTAATCAAGTTCCAGATTCACTCAAATATGTGGCCCAAGTGTACGAAAGTGACTAAAACTCTTGACTTTATTAAAACCTTGGCCTCTTCTCATTAGAATATCAAATTAGCAGTGACGGAATGGAAACCACGTTGACTTTCGAGGTAAAAAGAAACTGTTGTGTTGACGTAATGATATTTTTTATCTTTATTTTTGTTTAAAAAATATTCCTTTTGGCTAAAGTATTTGGTTATGCATTCGTGACGTGAAATAATACGTTTAAACAATGACTATAACATAAATACCACTACCGCTTATTGATTTAATTTTATTTCATCGAGCCAACGATGTTTCAATATTTGGTTGTTAAAATTGGTAGGTATGTTATGATTGTTAGTAACTTATTATTACACGTCACGCTGATTTCGCTTAAAACACCAAAGTAAGTAATAGACAAGTTCCTGTGCATCTGCTTAACACTTTCACTGGCATTATTGGACACTTCAATATAATTAAGTATTGAGGTCATTCATTATTGACGAGTCAACTTAAATTATGGAGTAGCACTTTCTAACAAATCACATGTCCGCATGCTGATCATCAATGTAACTAACATGATCATTGATCTGATTCGGACCCTGTGAAATGAATTACCTATCTAGATATTGTCGGGGAAGTACCTACCTAAGTTCAGTCAGTTTCAAATGTAAGTATTAGAGCACGCAATATACAAAATAGATTCTCATTACAACCAGAAATATTTACACAACCAAAGTGTGGAAATTATGTCACCATCCTTTGTGTTAACAGGTTCCCTGTCCAATAAATCACATGTGATACACGTGACAGTTTTTGTACCCACACTGACAAGTTCATGAATCAAATATGAACAAAATTAGTAGACACTTTGCAGGCTTATTTCAGTTGAACGTGGCAAGATTAATTTGTCGGACCAAATAATTCATGGAACTTATAATGTGACCATTACGCTCGTGGATCATATGTGAATCACGTATTTTTTTTTTTTAAAACGTAAAAAATACGTCTAGTGCGTCCAAAAAATACCATTTACCTTCTAAATACTTGAGACAAGCCAAATTGAGGAAAAAAGCGTTGTTGGACATTTCGGAATGAAAAACATGTGTTGTATGGGGGCGGGGAACCTGGATGGAAGTTGATATCTTTGACTGTGTAGAACTAGACTGCGTTTCACCGAATAGTTCCTTTGGATCATCGTACTTAACATATTGACAATAAAGACTTCATAAATCATAATTTCTTTATTGCACACAATTAATTGCAATGACAAAAAGTAAATAAAAACAGTGTACAAAGGCGAGCTTATCTCTAAAAAGGAACTATTTGATGAAACGCATTCTACATAGTTTTGGTTTAGATCTATTTATTTAAGACGGTTGCGTGATCATATGTATATCTAATGCTGACTGCACCGCGTAAATCCAGACGGGCTACTGTAAATACAAAGAATTTAATTGGTGCTAATCTAAGAATTTGATGTTGTTTTTATGAGGCACTTTAAGAGAGACCGCAATTCCAATGAAATTATATCTGAATTCGATTGAATATCGGACCCGATGTGTTGCGTTTGAAATGAGCCCGTGCTAGCAATTCTAGGAAATAACACGTGGAAAAATTCTTCGGCCAACCAAGTCTCATTGGTTTCGATGTATGTACAAAAGATGGATATCATAGTAGAATGTCTGCTAGACATATGCAAAGCTAGACTGAAGAAATCATCATATTTATTTAACCCAAAATGGAAGGGAGGAATATTTTAGTCTTCTATTCTAATTATCTTTGCATAATTATTATTTATGAGCACTTACACGCGGCTGTACACTAAATATAAAGCACGTACCAATCCCACAGCAACAAACGTCCAGCAAAATGGAGAACAACAGCTACCGGCCCCTCCACCTAACACCTAAATTGGCTTTCGAGCGTTGTAGCAAGCAGTGCAGATACCCTACAGACTGTTCAGTCACAAAAAAATCAGCTGTAATAATCATCTGAAAAGATGACAAGGCCAATGAAGATTCATTTATGTCATAGGTGGGATACCCTAAGGGATCAGTAAAATTTTGATTGAATTAATATTTTTCCTCTGTTTGTTTTTGTAATGTAACTTATCCTGTTTGCAACTCCTGAATGAATAAATAAATAAATGATAATCTTCCTATTCCAGGGCGACTACATCTGGATCGAGCCGGTCACGACCCGGGAGTTTGACGTCGCGATCGGCGCACGAGTGCTCGCGGCCGAGGGCCGACGGATCCGGGTGCGCGACGACGACAACCAGGAGCAATGGCTGCCTCCGGAGCGCCGGATCAAGGCCATGCACGCCACCTCCGTGTACGGAGTCGAAGACATGATCTCGCTGGGAGACCTGCACGAGGCGGGCATCCTAAGGAACCTGCTGATTCGGTACAACGAGAATCTCATCTATGTGAGTTGTTTTGGAATCTTAATGGTGTAGATAGATCAATGGATACGGTTGGTGCAAGACTATGCGGATTGGCGTTATAGAGAAGAGGCCTTTGTCTAGCAGTGGGTTGATGTGGGCTGAGTAATATGATGGTGTCCCAGGAGAAGTCCCAGGAGTAGACGATAAGTGACTGCCGTAAAGAGGAGCTTCATTAAGTTTCATATAGGGATCTGTAGACCACTTTGCCCAGTAGTGGGCTAAGGAACTTTTGGACTCAAAAGGGGCTTCAATCAAGATTAGATTAAATTGAGATAAAATTATAGAATAGAAGATAGAGTTGGATAAGTAGAGGAGAAGATACTGATTACTATAGCTACTATTTCACCTTGTTTTATTAAACAGGAGAAGTTTATTGCC
The DNA here is from genome assembly GCA_963457715.1 of Argyresthia albistria. Taxonomy (NCBI): domain Eukaryota; kingdom Metazoa; phylum Arthropoda; class Insecta; order Lepidoptera; family Argyresthiidae; genus Argyresthia; species Argyresthia albistria. The sequence goes on from OY735255.1 coordinate 2,733,157, forward strand.
ACACGTCAGAACTAATTGAAAAACCAACGTTCGTTATACAAATAGTAATCGGTGTGGTATAAAATCATGACATGGAAATTCTTTCTGTTTCAGACATACACCGGCTCCATATTAGTGGCAGTGAATCCATACCAAATCCTACCGATCTACACAGCTGATCAGATCAAGCTGTACAAAGAGCGGAAGATCGGGGAGCTCCCACCGCACATTTTCGCTATAGGAGACAATGCGTACGCGCACATGCGCCGCTACGGACAGGACCAGTGTATAGTGATCAGTGGAGAGTCCGGCGCGGGCAAGACAGAGTCTACTAAGTTGATCCTGCAGTATTTGGCAGCTATCAGTGGGAAACATTCTTGGATTGAACAACAGGTATACCGTAATTTCTAATGCCTAATTATCTTTTACTCCATTATAAGTAACATCTACTTATTGACGAGTTTTCTTCTTTTTTCCAGATCCTGGAAGCAAACCCAATCCTAGAAGCCTTCGGAAACGCTAAGACAGTTAGGAATGACAACTCTTCGCGTTTCGGCAAATACATCGACATACACTTCAGCAGTAGCGGCGTCATAGAGGGAGCCAAAATAGAACAATATCTACTGGAAAAGTCCAGGATAGTATCACAAGGTCCGGAGGAAAGGAATTACCATGTATTCTACTGTCTGTTGGCGGGATTGTCCAAGGAAGATAAGAAGAAATTGGAGCTGAGTGACGCATCGGACTATAGATACTTGTCTGCGGTATGTTCTGACAAAATTAACAAGATATGTCTGTAATTACGAATTACAATACTACATCCCTATAATTATTGTTCTCCATATTTTAAACTGACTAGATTTAAAGTCTGTAATTGTTTGTGACATGATGCTAATATTGTGTGATGTATTTTCCAGGGAGGCAGTTTCTCATGCGAAGGCCGCGATGACGCAGCTGAATTCGCTGATATCAGATCGGCGATGAAAGTGCTATTGTTCTCCGAGCAAGAAATATGGGAAATATTGAAATTGCTCGCTGCAGTACTGCACTGTGGCAACATCAAGTACGAGGCAACAGTCGTTGACAATCTAGATGCCACGGAGATCGTTGAGCAAGCAAATGTGCGGCGGGTCGCGACTCTTCTGGGAGTCCCGACGCAATCGCTAATCGATGCTCTGACGAGAAAAACATTATTCGCACATGGCGAAACAGTCGTGTCAACACTAAGCAAGAACCAGTCAGTGGACATCAGAGACGCCTTCGTCAAAGGAATATACGGAAGACTATTCGTAACAATAGTAAAGAAAATCAATGCAGCTATCTATAAACCCAAGGCAACCACGAGGACAGCCATCGGCGTTCTGGATATCTTCGGTTTCGAGAACTTCGATCAGAACAGTTTTGAACAATTCTGCATCAACTTCGCCAATGAGAATTTGCAACAGTTCTTTGTTAGACACATATTTAAATTAGAACAAGAGGAATACAATCATGAAGGGATCAATTGGCAACATATTGAGTTCGTAGATAATCAGGATGCCTTGGATCTGATAGCGTTGAAACAACTAAACATAATGGCGTTGATCGATGAGGAGTCAAAGTTCCCTAAAGGGACTGACCAAACAATGTTGGCCAAACTTCACAAAACGCACGGTATGCATAGAAATTACCTGAAACCAAAGTCAGACATCAACACCAGTTTTGGACTCAACCATTTTGCTGGTATTGTGTTTTATGACACGCGAGGCTTCTTAGAAAAGAACCGAGATACGTTCAGCGCCGATTTGTTGCAACTAATCCACATATCAACCAATAAGTTCCTACAGCACATATTCCAAGACGATATCGCGATGGGCTCGGAGACGCGGAAGAGAACCCCCACACTCTCGACACAATTCAAAAAGTCATTAGATTTGTTAATGAGAACTTTGGGAACATGCCAGCCGTTCTTCATCCGGTGCATCAAGCCTAATGAGTTCAAGAAGCCAATGCTCTTTGACCGAGGTCTGTGCTGCAGACAGCTTCGGTACTCTGGCATGATGGAGACCATCAGGATCCGAAGAGCCGGATATCCCATCCGACACAGCTTCAAAGAGTTCGTGGAACGGTACAGGTTTCTTATCTCCGGTGTGCCACCAGCACATAAGACTGACTGCAGAAATGCCACTGCCAAGATCTGCGCGAATGTGTTAGGAAAGTCTGATTACCAATTAGGTCATACCAAAGTGTTCTTGAAAGATGCTCACGATTTGTTCTTGGAGCAGGAGAGGGACAGAGTGCTGACAAGAAAGATATTAATTCTGCAGCGATCGATCAGAGGTTGGGTGTATCGGAGACGCTTCCTCAAGATGCGCGCTGCTGCTGTACTGATCCAGCGTCACTGGCGCGGGAAGCTTCAAAGACTGCGGTACAACAAGATGAAAGTTGGCTACGCGAGACTGCAGGCCTTGATCCGAGCGAGAGTTTTGGCTCATCGCTTCAGACATTTGAGGGGACATATTGTTGCATTGCAGGTTTGTGTTGCAAGCTTTTGTAATGCTACTTCAGTTTATGTTGGTAAAAAAGTTCTAAATATTGGATTCCGTAATCTGTAGCGATTTCATCAGGAAGTCTACGGACCTCCTGGTAATCGAATACGACGACGAATAGTACGATTAACCTTTATTTAGCATTGGGACTTATCTAGATACCCTGCACGATCCCCAAGATGATTTAGACTCCATGATTACAGGCAGCAGCCCGCGGGTACCTGGTCCGCCGTTCCTACGGGCACAAGATGTGGGCGATTGTTAAGATCCAGTCGCACGCGCGGCGCCTGATCGCCATGCGGCGGTTCAAGCGGCTGCGGCAGGATGCGCTGGCGCACGGGGAGGCACTGCGCATGCGCAGGCAAGACGAGCAGCGGCTGCAGCACCAGGGCAACTCGCGCGCGAAGGAGATCGCCGAACAGAACTATCGGGTACGCAGGAGTTGTGGTTCATCATCCCCATTCACAGTCCGATCTAACCAGTAGTAATATCGGTTACTGTACGAAACTGAAAGGCACACAAAGGACTACAGCTTTCCAACGATATTTTGGCGCACGATGACAGGTGGAACGCTTGATGATCTAAGAGGAATGATAGATCGGTATTAATGACAGGTTTCGTTGCATTAAGTTGCGTAGAAGTGGCGCCCCCTGTAAACTTCACCCATCAGCCAAAAGACAGTTGGGGGACTGTAAGCCTTTCTACCAGAAAGATGTTGTCATATTTTAAGAGGTTCTTAGGAACGTTCGTTCTGTGTTTCCCTAGAAACCGATTTGATCAGACCAACTTTTAAACGGTCGGCCTCTAGGCCCGAGACCTGAAAGGAACCCCTGAGCCTGAGAAGGTTGCTATGTGAATGAAGAGTGAATGTCTGCACTCACTCTACTAGATGTGGGGTGGTGGAACGTTTTAACAATAAATAATACCAAATAGAAAACGCGTCAGATGACCAATAGCGATAGTTTCTATTCCCAAAATCAAAGTTATCATATCTTATCGGCAGTGATTGAAGCTTTATCTGAATTTGAGTGCCAAATGAATTGATATTGGGTAATTAAGAGGATAACGTAAATGCCGCAAACATAATCAAACAAGATAATCTGACACCGGGAAAAATCAATTAAAATGATCATTATTATATTTTTAGATGTGCAGCGGCTTCTGAGTCTGCTGGTCCGGTTCTAGAACCTAGATTGAAAAAATGTTGGATATCCCGAGTTCCGTTTTTACAAGAGACATTGCGGTATTTCATCATAACCCTGCTTGAAAAACAGCGCGACCTCAAGTGATTGACAATATAATGTTTTAGTGCTACTGTGGTTGCGTGCTATTATGTACTGTCTGTAGTAAATAACATAGACATAGTATATTTCCTACTCGGATACTCATAATACGCGTTAGGTTTAGTTCTTCTAGATGCCCGCTCAGCCGTGGACAGTGTTATGCAATATGAACTTATAATCTGTACAAGTAAGTCTTGTCTCGGTTAAATAACGTTTATTTTATCCTGTTCTTCATGTATGCAGTAAAATCGAGAAAAAAGCAGTTTCATCTAATATGGAAGAAAAGTTGTTAGGTGGTGGTCGTGTGCCTGGTGTAAAGGCCGTATGGATATAACAGAGAAATTGTGACAAAAATGTGGTTCGAATGTCTGTGCAAGCAAGAGATTGTGGGTTGGCAGTACTCGTATGTTAGTATGTAATTTGATAGAAGGCTCTACGCTTGTGAACAGTAACCAGTGTATGCGTATAAGTTGTGAAATATCCGTAGTTTTTAAAGTTTTGACACAATGTGAAAAACATCAGGATTTATTTTGTGGCATTCCATTCCTATCATCACGGGCTAACGAATCATAAGACATGACCAAGTTGCCATTTGACAGATTGCACGAAATTCTGCTCAAGTTACCATCAACTTTAATGTCACACTGGCATATTTCTCTAACGTTCGACAGCACCTCTAACTTTGAATGAAGTCAATCTTTGAGCAGTAATCTCAACTTGTGAAGTAATTCTAACACCACCATTATCAACCAGGAACGCATGTATGAGTTGGAGCGTCGCGACGCGGAGCTAGCCCTGGAGGAGCGGCGGCAGTTGGAAGCCAAGAGGAACATCCTGCAGGAGGCAGCGAGGAAGCAGGACGAGCCGGTCGATGACAGCAAGCTGGTGGAAGCCATGTTCGACTTCCTGCCAGACTCGAGCAGCGAGGCGCCTGCGCAGAAGGACACTTCCATCTTCAGCGATCTGCCGCAGCAGAGGGCGGATCAGCAGGAGGTAAGTTTCTTTATTATTCGTCGAAAACATGCAGGTGTAGTCTCTACAATATGCGGAGTAGCAGTAGTACTGTTGCGCCCACGTGGTTATCGTCTTGGTATATTTTGTTTTGGGAAAATATCTTCAGATATCCGATGAATGATGATGATCTTAGCTTGCATCTTGCATTCATTTTATTGCGGGGTAAACCCCAAATGCTTATGTTTGATATGAACTGTATAATCTTACCTAGTATTACATATATAGATAAATAGGTACTAGTTGGATTAAGGTTACGATTACAAACTTTAGAGGAAGTTGCGTGTCGTGTCATTTCATATATCAGAGATTAGCTAAGGTGTGATTTACGATGTCTAACAACAAGGTGAAACAACCCAGAAAATACTATAAATCTTACCAAGATACACATAAAATTACCACTTTAGACGGTATTTATGTGCGTTTGACATTGATACTACTAATCCCGCCATGGAAACAAGTTTGGTCCCGGTCTGCCACTCTGCCCAAGGATAACATGATGCAAGCATAGACGAGACGTAGATGCAAGCCAGCCTTGCAATGCAAGACACATCCGACACTGAAGCGATGATAGACTGTATAGGTCGAGTCTAATGAATAATATAATGTTTCGATTTTAAAAGGCGCTATATTTGTCACTGAAGCGATGATAGATAATGTTTCATTTTTAAAAAGAAAGCGTAATATTTGTACATTAGGGAGGATTCTAAAACGATTGTGCCACTTCACCTCATAGTGACCTTGTTAAATTTACAGATGGTAACACCAATGCAGGTGGCATCGGAAGACGAAGAGGACCTCTCAGAGTTCAAGTTCCAGAAGTTCGCGGCAACATACTTCCAAGGAAACGTCACACACCAATACTCGAGAAAACCACTGAAACATCCACTGCTGCCGCTGCACACTCAAGGAGATCAGTTGGTGAGTTAGTGGTTTAATTGACGATTCACTTCAAAAATATACCATAATAGTAGGTATAATTTGGCAAGAAATGCTAGACATTAAATAATGGCAAAAATTGCAGACTACTGCGTGATTTCTTTAATGACATATTTGGCTCGTCGATCAAACAAAATACGCCGTGGTGCCCCAATATAACACATAATGTTGTCAATGTCTAGAATTTGTTGCGAAAGTATAGCAAGAGTTTAGGGAATTTGCAAAAAAAGGTCTTCTTCGATGTAAAATTATCTTCACTGTGTTGATAAACGCAAACGTGACGATTACAAACCACAGCTAACGTCACTTGACGTCACAATAGTTAAAACTTAATTTTTATCTCTAAAGATAAGAATCGAATTAATCAGCATCATAATGTAGTGCTAAATTAACGTTATGGACTATTTTTTAGGCCGCGCAAGCGTTATGGATCACCATACTGCGTTTCACCGGAGACCTCCCGGAGCCACGCTACCACACCATGGACAGGGACAACACCTCCGTCATGTCCAAGGTCACGGCGACCCTCGGCAGAAACTTCATCAGGTCGAAGGAGTTCCAGGAAGCCCAACTCATGGGCGTGGAGTCTGAAGCCTTCTTGAAGCAACCGAAGCCAAGGTCCATAAGACATAAGCTGGTTTCCTTGACATTGAAGAGGAAGAATAAACTGGGGGAGGATGTAAGGAGGAAGTTACAGGTAACTATTTTAAACTTTTACAACATTACCTATAATTCAATGTAATTTAAACCTGAACTGAGGTTAATAAACAACCGTTTTACTTTCAGGATGAGGAGTATACGGCTGACAGCTACCAGTCATGGCTAGAATCTCGACCAACTTCAAATTTAGAAAAGCTGCATTTCATAATTGGGCATGGAATCCTTCGCGCAGAATTAAGAGACGAAATTTACTGCCAAATCAACAAGCAGCTGACCAACAACCCTTCTAAGTCATCTCATGCGAGAGGGTGGATCCTGCTCTCTTTGTGTGTTGGTTGCTTTGCTCCAAGTGAAAAGTTTGTGAACTATCTGCGAGCATTCATCCGGGAAGGTCCACCTGGCTACGCCCCGTACTGTGAAGATCGACTCAAGCGAACTTTCAACAATGGGACAAGGAACCAACCACCATCGTGGCTGGAATTACAGGCTACGAAATCTAAAAAGCCTATTATGCTGCCGATCACATTCATGGATGGAAATACAAAAACTTTATTGGCAGATTCAGCAACGACGGCCAGAGAACTGTGCAACCAACTTTCAGACAAAATTGGCCTTCGAGATCAGTTTGGATTCTCGTTATACATCGCCTTGTTTGATAAAGTCAGCTCTCTAGGCAGTGGTGGTGATCACGTGATGGATGCAATATCGCAATGTGAACAATACGCAAAAGAACAAGGAGCTCAAGAAAGGAATGCTCCGTGGCGGCTGTTCTTCAGAAAGGAGATATTCGCACCGTGGCACGATCCCACTGAGGACCAGGTTGCGACAAATCTTATTTACCAACAAGTGGTTAGAGGTGTAAAGTTCGGCGAATACAGATGCGACAAAGAAGAAGACCTGGCAATGATCGCTGCACAACAATATTTCATTGAGTACAGCCAAGATATGAACACTGATCGATTGTTCACCTTATTACCCAATTACATCCCTGACTACTGTCTCACTGGGGTCGAAAAGGCGGTGGATCGGTGGGGTGCCCTCGTTGTCACAGCGTATAAAAAGAGCTACTACGTAAAAGAGAAAATCCCAGCGTACAAAGTGAAGGAAGACGTAGTCAGTTATGCGAAATTTAAGTGGCCTCTTCTGTTCTCAAGATTCTACGAAGCCTACAGAAACTCTGGGCCTAACTTGCCAAAGAATGATGTCATCATCGCAGTCAACTGGACCGGTGTATACGTAGTGGACGATCAAGAGCAAGTGCTCTTGGAACTATCTTTCCCGGAGATAACCACCGTGTCCAGTCAGAAGACGAACAAGGTGTTCACTCAAACATTCAGTTTATCAACAGTTCGCGGTGAAGAGTTCACATTCCAAAGTCCTAACGCTGAAGACATACGTGACTTAGTTGTTTACTTCTTAGAAGGTCTGAAAAAGAGGTCTAAATTTGTGATAGCACTGCAAGACTACAAAGCACCGGGAGAAGGGTCAAGTTTCTTGACATTCCAAAAAGGAGATCTGATTATTTTAGAAGAAGATAGCACAGGAGAATCTGTTCTAAACAATGGCTGGTGCATAGGTCGTTGTGAGCGAACTATGGAGAGAGGAGACTTCCCGGCGGAAACGGTCTATGTACTGCCGGCACTGACTAAGCCACCCCCGGATATCTTAGCCCTATTCTGTCTCGAAGGCGCATCTCACGGTCGTCGTATTGCGACTGCCACGCTCAACGGCACAGAAACCAGAGACAAGCCTCACACCCTAATAGAATATGCAATGGATCACTTCAGATTGCCACCAAAACGTACCGTGTCCAAGGCGCTTACACTATCTACAGCCAAGCGCGGCGGATCTGAGGAGCTATGGCGGCATGCTAGAGAACCTATAAAGTTGCCTTTGTTGAAGAAACTGCAGGCCAAGGAGGAACTCGCGGAAGAAGCCTGTTTTGCTTTCACAGCCTTACTCAAATACATGGGTGATCTGCCATCAAAGAGACCACGGATAGGAAATGAATACACTGATCACATTTTCGATGGCCCACTGAAGCATGAAATATTGAGGGACGAAATCTACTGCCAAATTATGAAACAGTTGACGGATAACAGGAATAGGATATCAGAAGAGCGCGGATGGGAGCTGATGTGGCTGGCAACAGGACTGTTTGCGTGTAGTCAGGGTTTATTGCGAGAGCTGACTCTGTTCCTTAGGACTAGACGGTATCCAATTGCTCAGGATTCCCTTCAAAGACTGCAGAAAACTCTAAGAAACGGCCAGAGGAAGTACCCACCACATCAAGTTGAGGTGGAGGCTATTCAGCACAAGACGACCCAAATATTTCATAAAGTTTACTTCCCTGACGACACTGATGAAGCATTTGAGGTAGACTCTTCGACAAGAGCCAAAGACTTCTGCCAAAACATTGCACAGCGACTGAATCTCAGGTCTAGTGAAGGGTTTAGTTTGTTTGTGAAGATAGCTGATAAGGTGATATCGGTTCCGGAAGGCGATTTCTTCTTCGACTTCGTTCGGCACTTAACTGATTGGATCAAGAAAGCGCGGCCCACACGTGACGGCATCACGCCTCAATTTACTTATCAGGTAAGTTGAATGTTATGTATTTATAAGTGCTGATTATTATCAGAAATTAAGTATTGACGTAGCATTACGTGCACCCAAACACAAATCAAATATTTTATTTGGATGTGACCCGGGAAGTGTCGTGAAGAGGCCAAATGTAAAGTTTGCCCGAGAATAATGTCTAATCCATTTATATTCCTGTAACTCAAACATTTTCTGCATCGTTATGATAAATTCGACGTTAATCTAATAAAGCACTCACCCCAATCCCCAGGTATTCTTCATGAAGAAGCTCTGGACGAACACGGTGCCAGGCAAGGACCGCGCCGCCGACGTGATCTTCCACTTTCACCAGGAGCTGCCCAAGTTGCTCCGGGGCTACCACCGCTGCGGGCGCGATGAAGCGGCCAGGTTGGCAGCCCTGGCGTACCGCGCTCGCTTTGGGGAAAACAAACAGGAGCTGCAGGCGATACCGTGAGTTAACAAACCTGTAACCTTAAAAAAAAACTTCGTAGCAGACTTGCAGTATGCTCGTATGAATTGAAAGGATATTAATTCGTCTTCAGTTCAGATTATAATAGTAAGCTGAAATAATATTCCAATACCACCTTTTTTGGAGCTTTTCGCAAAGGTTTCCTTTTTAGAAGGAAGCCTATGTTCTTGGGCATCTGTACCAAAATCAAATTCTTTCATCTATCCTTCCACTTACCTCTAAACATTTTACAGCCAAATGCTCCGCGAGCTCATCCCGGCAGACCTCGTCAAGCTACAGAGCTCCGCGGACTGGAAGCGAGCAATCGTCGCCGCCTATAATCAGGACGCCGGCATGACTCCCGAGGACGCCAAGATCACCTTCCTGAAGGTCATCTACCGGTGGCCGACCTTCGGCTCCGCGTTCTTCGAGGTCAAGCAGACCACGGAGCCAAATTATCCTGAGCTGCTGCTGATCGCGATTAACAAGCACGGCGTCAGTCTTATTCACCCGCAGAGTAAGGTAAGGAAGGTCTTTCTGAGCATCTGTTCGAGAAAACCCGATCCGTGAACTGCACCTTCGTGTGCGGTTCTTGCACGCGTGCTGAGAGAGCGCTTGCCTTTCGCTCACTTTTGGGGTAATGTGAAATCAGGTATGGTTGTTGGTTTGTCATCTCTCCGAGATTGTAAGAACATGCGGTATTTTCAATAGATTTTTGACGAGTCTGCATGAGGATCCGATAAGATCGTAGATTCAGAATTGATCAGATAGCTTACACTTGTCCTGGTAAAATGGCTTAACCGTATGCTCCACTATGCAGCTCTAAGAAATGTTTCCCTTCCAGGACATTCTGGTGACCCACCCCTTCACCAGAATCTCAAACTGGTCATCAGGCAACACGTACTTCCACATGACCATCGGCAACCTGGTGAGGGGCTCCAAGCTGCTCTGTGAGACCTCGCTGGGATACAAGATGGACGATCTCCTCACGTCCTATATCTCTCTCATGCTCACTAACATGAATAAGCAACGTTCCGTTCGCGTGAAATGAATCCGATATGATCTGCAGTGAACTAGTGTTGTGTGAACTGCAGAAACTGAACTCTTGTAAGACCTAAAGTTATAAATAGGACCGTTCCTTTTACAGTCTATTTTAGATAATGCGCGCGCTTTTTAACGGTTTTTTGTATTGGTTTATTTTAAAGGTGCATAGTTATTATCTGTCTCTATTCATTACGTAGCGTAGATAGGGTACCAATGTAAGTAAAATAACCCAACATGTTAGATTAGATTGTAAACCTTGTATGTATAAAATTATACAGAATGTAGTTTGTTATGTAGGTACCTTATGATTAGGATGTTTTTTTTGCTTTTAAAGAGTGAGTGAGTGGGTACGTATGTAACAGCACAATTGAATGATTATCAGGTTGTTCCTTAGTGGATCCGTCCATTTATACAAAGCTGACGTACAATATTATGTCTTGAAATGGTTATGTGGTGGGCTTTAAAAGGTAAGACTTTTGTATAATCTGAATTGGATATTCTACGGGGTGATATGGAGAAATGTTGTGAAAGGTACCTTCGATTCGAGGTCTTTAATATTACCTAACGATAAATATGTTTTCGAAGCGAAAACATTGTTATTCAAAAGTTTAATCTAACTTTAGTGTGCTTACGTAAAACTCTAGGTAATTTAATAATTTGTGAGATAGACATTTTAAGTGTTCTAATCTCACAACTTATTTTGTGTTCGAGTCTATCCTAGCGTTATTAAAAAAGATCTGTTAGTAAGTATAATTTATTTCTAACATTCCATTTTCATAGTTAAGGAATTAATGTTTGCCTTTAGTGAGTGCCTATGTAATGTAAGCTTATTAAGATAAAGTCAGTTCTGAAAAAATAAGCAATCATGGATTTATCTTACGACTTGAAGCTTGATACACGTGCTTTGAATTATGGTTATGAACCTTTTACTTGCTTGAAAGACTATGAACTTCAACTAAATCTAACCAAGAAAAGTTATACATTTTAGCTTAATATTATAAGAAGGGGGATTATATTTATGTACTTGCACTCAACAATATGAGGTGGAATTAAAATGATAAGAACAAAATTTTCATTGTATTCATTTTATAACTAATTATCATTTTGTAACTCATAATAATCATAATCATCTATAGTTAGTACACTAACTTTTGTAGTTAGAAGTGGCAATGTATTTATTATGTTCTAAGTAAATGGATATTTTTTTTAGTGTAGGTACCTATAGGATCATCTATGTTATGCCATGAGTTCGGTGACAATTTCTCTCATTGATTTATTTTCGCTTTAAAGTCATAAAATTTCATTTGTGAGTGATTGTAAACATGAGTCGCAAAGATAAAATTGAAGTTTTATTACATTAGGTATATTATTCATAGATACTCTTTGCACGGAACTTCATCTCTAAACGGAGATTGTTTTCTTAGTAAGTAGGTAACTCCAATAAACTTTGAAAAGCCATTCAAAGTTGTTTGGGCATTAGGTTAATCCTACTAGATTGGACAGGCAATTTCCAAAATAAGACAATCGCAACAACAGTATTCCATTGACGTGGTTGAGAATGATTACCTACGTCTCCTTTAGATTTCAGAGACCATATTTCAAGTGGTACCTGGTATCGCGGTGGCTGACTACTGGAATCATTTACTTTGCTTCTTCCACACGAAGAAGACGAAGAAGAATTGGTACAAGTTGAGTAAGGTTATCAAACGAATGGAATAAATAATCAAATATAAGTAAGTAGGTATAAATATAACACAACCGATTACGAGTTTGATGATCAGTGATCAACTGATCACATAATGATGATGACAATAGCATCTCCTCATAAAGACATCTGCATCCGTAAGGTCGCGAGGTAACTATAATAAATGTTACATTTATTTGTAGATTTGTAAAGTCTAAAATGTACAGTAACATCAACTTACGGGAAGATGAGCCCCAAGATAAATAAATAAGAGGGGCCCCCAACTGAGTGAATATAAATCGTTACAGGAATAAAAGAAGAAGCAAAAAAAATTATATGTTAACATTTTAGGAAAGAAAGTTAGTCGGTAAGAGAGTGTCCCGGACATTTCAGTGTTTCATGATTAAGCCACAAACGACATTTAAATATGGACGTCCATATCGATAAACGAAGAAATTAATGAAAGAGAAGCAGAAGACGAAGCTTTTCCACATGTATTTATGAAGGTACCACTTCTATTCCACAGTGAAGTGTGTAATCTTTACGGAAGTGGTGCATTGCGTAGCTGATGATAGAATCTGAGATTCTAATGATACCGTATTATCAAATGAGGCTCGTAATCCTAAGATAATTGCATGTAGTCAGACGCACTTTCTCCAAGAGTTAATGTTCTTATGCCGGTTGAAGGCACTTGTAGGAATTATGTCGTAAAACCTATGAATTGCAATGTAGCAGACATACACTACTTCACCGAAATATAATCGAGCGTTTAGAAGCCTTCGAAATGTGGGTATACAGGAGAATGTTGAAAATATCTTGGACGGATAGAGTCAAAAACGAGACGGTGCTGCAGATAATGCACAAAGGTTTGGAGCTTCTAAAGACTATAAAGATCAGGAAATTGCAGTACATGGGACACATAATGCGTGGTAGAAAGTACCACTTCCTCCATTTAATCCTGCAAGGAAAATTACCCGGCCGCCGAAGACCTGGCCGACCAAGAACCCGACCATCAAAACCGAATGGTTAAATTTTATCACTGAAGACATATTTCGAGCCGCAACATCGCGGTCACTGGTAGCCAAAATGATAGCCGACCTCCGATAGGTGATGGCACTCGAAGAAGAAGAAGAATTGTATTATATTAAATAGATAGAACTTGAACTTGTACCTGAATTAAGGATGGGCCTGTATGTATACTATCGACTCAGAACAAAAAGTGTCATAAACAATTCAGAAAAGTTCAGGGAAGAGCACCTGTATCGTCGATTTCGTCCAGCCATCTTCATATTTTCTTCAGATAACGGGAACTGAAAGTTTCGGTTGACTGTCCACCAATTTAAACCTAACTGTATAATATCCTGCCAAACAATTAAGGTAAAAGCAGACAAGCTATTAGAAAAACTGTTAATTAGAACAAACAAAAAATTATATCCGTAATAAAGTCGTGAGAAAGTCCCACGGTTACCGCCGCAGTATACATGTAGACTTTAGAATAATGATGCCTCCATTGTAGCTGGCAGCAGGAAGTCATTTATCTAACATCAAGAATATGAGCGTTTACAGCAATTTCGTGTCTGATTTCTCATCCAAAAGTGTGCAATTTTGGGTGACGCAGTCGTGTCAATCAACCCGGTCTGGGTGATTAAACACACTTTGATCGCGTGGCAGTAGAACGAAGATCATACAGTAACTTATCTATCGATGTCCAGAAATTCAGACTTGATTGAGCGCCTTGAGTTTCATAATTACCTAGGAAGTTTAATTTGTGTTATCGAAGGTGCTGCCTCCAGGCTATCTGCACTTCTGTCGTTTCATAAAACTTAGGTATCTACCTACCTACTGAAATGGATGAACAAGGAAAGCTTGCTTCCAGCAGCATTAGCAGCAGGTAATTATTAAAGTTGGAATAAGAAGGGGAAAATTCGAAAATGTCTGAGTGTGTGTTTAATAACGACAATCCAGGCTAAATTAAAACATTCCAAAAGTAATAGCAAGAGATACGAAGAATAAAGGTATTCAAATATATCTACAAGTAAAGAAATTTCCACGTTCAACCATGTTCTCTCGGGGACCTTCCTCGTAAACCGATTTAAATATACGATATATCAACAGGCAGAGTATGAACAAGAGCTTAGTATCTAATGGTCAACCTTGGAAATTCGGTAAAGCGTGAAACTCCGCCCCGTTCTGAATCACTAGTGGGCGAGGCCGTAAGAGGGCAGCCCCTGACCGTTCCGGATGGCAGAACCTAAATATGGTTATGTAGCCATTAAGGTGTCCCCCCCTTCCCCTCCCCTTTTTCGTCCACACTTCCCTGGACTGTGCCACCTCTGGCTACCCCGGCAGAAACTTGTGGTCGTCCCGCCATCTCTGTTTAGGCCTGCCTCTACGCCGGTATCCGACTCGTCCTGTGGCACCCAGTCTGTGGTGCGTACTACTTACGTGGCCGGCCTAGTTTCACTTTAGCATATTATAAAATCTAAGGATCTGATGACGAAAGCATAAGAATACTGCAAAGAGTTAGAGTTAAGAGATAAAGTGTCAATGACAATAAATAAATGGGCGTCAATTACATGTCTGTTTTTAGATTTGTGAACAATAGACACTTGGGTAGGTATACATAAACTCTAATCATAGCTTGATAATAAAACTATCATTAAATGAATTGTCTTCCTCTGAGACAGATTGCGGGGGTAATTTCGATGATTAATTGTCTTGTCAAGCATTAGATTCGCTACAGTATGCTGATGCTATCACAGCCTCCTACAAGACATCTTTGAAATAGACGATTGAACGATATTGACGAACTTCAGGGCGCAATTGACACATTTCCATTACAAAATTTTAATCCCGAACGCATTCGCAATATATTGTTCAAACAAAAGTACGTATAGGGATCGATGTTCCAGTTGCAACAACAAAAGGCTGCTTGGTCTTCTAACGAACACGATGAAGTTAGTTTTTGTAGCGATATCTTCGATGGTGTTACAGGAAATGTATTGTTATTCGTGTCTGGTATATAAAACATAAAGGATGGATGGACCACCAGTGAAAGAAACAGTGGTAGAGCAAAACACAATAACATCGTAGGAAGCTACGAGTAGATTATATTGGGTCACCTGTCTTTACAT
The DNA here is from genome assembly GCA_963457715.1 of Argyresthia albistria. Classification (NCBI taxonomy): domain Eukaryota; kingdom Metazoa; phylum Arthropoda; class Insecta; order Lepidoptera; family Argyresthiidae; genus Argyresthia; species Argyresthia albistria. The sequence continues at coordinate 2,748,465 of OY735255.1, forward strand.
TTAAATATCAGTTTCATCATCAAGGTAAGACAGACTATATTAGGTGGGGCTGGAGCAGATAGTCTAAGGGAAATCTTTACGTTTACCTCTACCACTGATACTATGATATTATTGTACTCGACTCGACTTGTACCTCTACTGACATGTGACGTGATGCGACGTAATGACGTTTTTTGGATTGGAGGAGGAGGGAAAAAGGGCAAGCTGAGAGAAAACTTGTCTGGAAGTGTCTGGCACATGACATGTGATTCTGACACAGAGAAGATTACTGAAGTATCATCTGTTACAATATAACTGTGATCTTAAATCACGTTACAGGCAGGAAATGCTCAAGGATAAGTATTAGTATGAATGAAGATACAATCTTAATAGATGCAATGGATTTTAAATTAGAATTAGTTATACTATTCCTAGCACACTGAATCATCATCATCATCTCGTACTGTCACACCTCAGACAAGGGTATTATTGGGGTTCCCTGTACAGATTACTGTTTATTCCGATCTTGGGCCTTGGCTCCGCCTAATCTGATCTCAGTAAAGTCTCCCTTTCTCCGCTGAACATCGTCAGGAGGTTTTGTGGCGACCTTTATTCCGTTTCCCCTTCCAGTAAAGTGGATGAATGAATGAAGACTTAAAGAAATGCTTCTAAAAACAATCGGGTAATGGATATCTGTAAAAAATATTTAAGGCACAATTAGTGCTAATTTAAATTCCTCGACTGTAGTAAGTGCTCAGTTCCCACGACTGAAGATGACATGGTTGTACATGAGCAGAACACAGCTGGGTATTCCCACACTCTGCATATCTCTGCTCCATAGATCAAGAAGGCAGGTAAAAAAGCATAGACAATGATTCAATTGTGAGCACATCGCTTTCTCACACTCCCCGCCACGATACTATCTGACGGAATTAATTGGCGCAGGTAAATGACCATTGATTGTTCCGGGTATCCTCAATTTCCGAAAAGGATGTTGGCAAACGTTATCATTATCGGTAGTTTCCGCCATTGTTCTTCTCCAGGATCTAGGAGACAATTTCACAAGACAATGACGATTTTTTCCAGCCGTTCATGAATGGACTATTACGTCCAAAGAGACTTCACGTCATAAATTTCCACGTCATTGATGACATATAATGACCGCATTGATTGGGTTATTAAAATAATGGCATCTTCTATAACAGTGAACAGAGCCATTTCTAATTCTAATTAATACAACTGGCACAAAAACTCGGGAAATGTTACGTAAATGGATCACGGTTCTTAGGAGTGCAGTTCTTCATATAAGTACTTCATATACTTTATTGCACAAAATAATAAGTAAATTTTACAATGGAAAGTGGACAACACATGACAAAGGCGAGCTTATCTCTGTTAAGAGATTTCTTCCAGCAAACGTAGGATGGACAGGAAAAAATTGAACAACAGGTAGACCCAAGTGCACAACATTAAATAAGTTAAAACAATAAACTACTTAACAATACTTACATAAATAGATATAAATATGTTAAACAAATACGAAGTTCGAAAAAATCTCACTAGAGGAGCATTTTCTAGACTAGAATACAATCTTGATGATATCTTTAGACATATAAAAGTGTAAAGTGTATGCATCGGTGATGATAATGAGATAAAGAAAGTCTAAGGTACTACTCGTTTAATTAAAGAAAGGACTGGCAATGGCAGCGCAAGGCATACGCATGTGAGCTACACGATAGGCTACACGGCATAAAAACGCGGCATCAGTCGATTTAAGTATAATGCAAGCGAGATGCAAATAGTAGCGCCAGTACAACCTCTATTCTAAAAAAATTAAAAGTAAAACTTTATTTTTAAATAAAGCTTAAATTTCATTCCCTAAAAAGCAGAAAATAAATTTTCAATTCAATCAAATGCGTCATTTTATTACATTACACAATTTATACGATAGCAAAGCTTGTTGCGAGATTTACTTGTGTTGTAGATTTAATTAGGTAGGTAGGCACCTATTTGCACAATTTTGTAGATAAATCCCGCAACAAGCTTTTATATCGTATAAATTGTGTAATGTAATAAAATGACGCATTTGATTGAAATGAAATTTTATTTTCTGCTTTTTAGGGAATGAAATAAAAGCTTTATTTAAGAATGTTTTTTACTTTTAATTTATTTTTAACTTTTTAGTCTTTATCATGACAGGAAAAATATCTTATCTAGAATTAGAGTGTTGTCAAGACGAATCAAATGAGCCCAATCACGATAGGGTTGCGTCGTTTGGTAACAGAGTTCCCATGGCCACCTTCCGGCTCCAGCGTCAGATCAGCTCCATGTCCATGTTATAAAAAATATTCTAGGATCAAAGTACTTGTCAAGACAAATCGAATGAGCCCAAATACGATAGGATTGCGCGGTTTGGTAATGGCTTCATGTCATACAATTATTCTAGAATCAAAGTACTTGTCAAGACAAATCAAATGAGCCCAAGCACGATATGATTGCGTCGTTTGGTAACAGAGTTCCCATGGCCTCCTTCCGGCTTTAGCATCAGATCAGCTCTACGTCATTAAAAATACTCTAGGATCAAAGTATTTATCAAGACGAATCGAACAAGCCCAAACATGATGGTGTCCGAAGTTTTATGGCAGAGTTCCCATGGTCACCTTCCGTCTCCATCATCAGATCAGAGGGGTTACTATCAACTCTTATAGCAGGACCTACACCGGGCAGTTTTGCTTTTTCAATACTAGAATGTTATGAATTTGTATGAAAAAAGCAGAACTGCCCAGTTTAGGTCCTGCTATAAGAGTTGATAGTAACCCACCAGCTCCAAGTCAAAAAAATATTGCATTGTCATCCAACTTATATACGTATGCAAAATTTCAGCTCGATCGGATAACGGGAAGTGGGTCAAATACAAGCCGACAAATTTGACGCGAACATACATCCAGACACATACATACATACACACAGTGCAATTAATGTGGGTATTTATTGATATGTATATACAATTAACTTACTACTAAAAACAATTAAATTAAATAAAAAATATCCTTAAGGTCACCGCCGCAGTGCAATTTAAATAAAAGCTATTAAGAAAATACTTCATATTTTGCTTCTTTACAAATTCAAACTTCATTTGACAACAAACCATACAAGGGTTTATCACACAGCTTTATCATACCGACGACGACGTAAGGGTAGATAAGAGTAGGGGAGATTGTGATTATCAAAGGAAACTCTATGATATTCGTAGCAGGATCAAGAGGGAGGGAAAAGAATAAAGTTGATTTAAATGCAGAAAACAAAACAAATATTTACATACAGTGCTGATGTCATATACTCAAGCTTTTACCCCGGTAGAGGGGTACGCAGAGACGAAAGACCTCCACTTGCTACGGAATGTTCATACATCAACAACATAAACAAGCGGGATCGGTACCTTCTGTGCCCCTTCGTCGAAAAGAAGTCGCCAATTTTTTCTTTTTTGCGTGTCTCCGTCCGACAGCACCGTTCACACCCGATATACTTAGGTATAGGCACTATAAAATAAAAATCCTCCTTCTCTTCCTTTCTTTCATCTATGGACCGAGATCAAGGTGAACCAAACCATTAATTAAGCTGCATTTTCTCTGTCAATGTCACTATTTCTGCTTTCGATTCACAGCGTTTCCTTGTAACTTCAGTCTTCAATAATACAATATACTTGTTCCTAAACTAGGGTAGTTGTGCCAAAATTAGAAGAGTTGTCCCTAAACTATGGTAGTTGTCCCTATGCGACTTCTGTGCCGTTGCGGCTTGCGGGTCGTGGCTCGGCATCTTACGGAAGGGGTACGGGGGGCTAGGGAGGAGAATAAGTTCAAAATTGCTGGTCCTCGTCCTTTAACTAGGTGCTTAAAAATAACTTAGCGCTTTTCCCTTACGGAGAGGAAGGGGCACAACACTGTCCACTTTTAACCAGTTATTCAATACTTCATTTTGCGTTACAGGGGGCTGGCCCATCGCAGCAGCTAAAGAGTGATGTATCGTATCGTGTAGGCTGAAAGATTGAATATCTGTGACTATAATTGAAACAAAAAGTAAACTTTAGAAAAAACCGACTTCCATAAACCCTATTTGATTAGATTGAGTTTAATACAAACTGTAACCCCCTATCCCCCCCCCTTGGGGACTTAATTTTGTCAAATCCCATCTCAGTGCTACCCCACGCTACTAAGGAACCTCTGTACAAAGTTTCATGGCTCTAGGTCTACCGGTTTAGGCTATGCGTTGCCTGCCCGTCAGCCACGTATTGTATTTGTACCTAGTATTGAGCAGATCTGGTGGCCATATGTGGTCTTCATCAGCAGTTCCGCATCACAATATTATGCTTACCATGTGCATTTGCACGAGATATTATGAAAAACACAAAAATCACTATAGGTCTGCCTATAATATTTGAAGAGTTCCCTCGATTTCTCTAGGATCCCATCATCAGATCCTGACCTGGTGTCAATGGGACCAATGGGAAGGTAAACCCTTTCAAACAAAAAAATAATTTTCCAAATAGGTCCATCCGTTTAGGCGCTATCGGGGCACATACATAAAAAAAAAAATAAAAAAAAATATCCGGACGAATTGTAAACCTCCTCCTTTGGGAAGTCGGTTAAAAACTCATAAGGAAAAGAAAATGCCTGTTTGCAAGCAAGGAGGATGAATAGCATATTATGAATTTAGATTCGACCTTATTTGATCGTAACTTTTTTGTGTGAATTCTTCGAGAACACCCGCCAAAAAATGCCACGTGATAAGTCGCAATGAGAAACTGGATTTTTGATTGTCATTGGAATTTATGCCTTATTTTTAACCGACTTACCAAAGGAGGAGGTTTACAATTCGCCCGGATGTTTGTTTTTTTTTTTATGTATGTGCCTCGATAGCGCCCAAACGGATGGACCGATTTGGAAAATTATTTTTTTGTTTGAAAGGGTTTACCTTCCCATTGGTCCCATTGACACCAGGTCAGGATCTGATGATGGGATCCTGGAGAAATCGAGGGAACTCTTCAAATATTATAGGCAGACCTATAGTGATTTTTGTGTTTTTCATAATAACTCGTGCAAATGCACATGGTAAGCATAATATTGTGATGCGGAACTGCTGATGAAGACCACATATGGCCACCAGAACTGCTCAATACTAGGTACAAATACAATGCGTGGCTGATGGGCAGGCAACGCATAGCCTAATCCGGTGGACCTAGAGCCATGAAACTTTGTACAGAGGTTCCTTAGTAGCGTGGGGTAGCATTGAGATGGTATTTGACAAAATTAAGTCCCCAAGGGGGGGGGGGGATAAGGGGTTACAGTTTGCAGTCCTTGTATTGCAAATTTTATCGAAAACTACAGCGCTCGTTCATATCGGCGCGTACGGTCCGTACGGCGCGCCGTGCTGACACCCTGTGCGAGCGACCTATAAGCAAGTAAATATTTAATTTCCGGTTAGGTACATAACGTGTGTACGTTTTCATAAATAAATTCCTTGACCCCAAAAAAGCATACACACATATACGACGATTACGATGGCTTTCAGAACCTAGATCCGCCTCAAACTGAATCATTTCAGTGACTTTTCATAATCATCATCGAGAGACACGTATGTAGTTATTATTAGATTCATTTTCGATTCATTCCGGATACGGGGAAACCAGACACATTATTTTTCAGTGCAAATAAATGACATAATGAGTGTCCGGCAGCGGATCTTTTCCTGCAATTGTCTGCGTTTTATGTATGCAGTTAGATGGAGGCTAATTATGATAATCTTATCTATGACATCACACGGCACTGGCCGTCATTGATGGCATGTAACTTAAGAGAACACAAAGGGTTCATGCAGTTCTTCCCTTCATTCAACTTCATTCTTTAACATCCAATTACTCCATCGCCCTATGGAGATATAACGGTTTCCCCAAGATTTCTGAAGGTAAATCAAAAACATGCAAACACTGAATTTGATGATCGATTTTTTTAGTATAGAATAAATGAAAAGTTAGGTATTGTAAGAACGTTTTGATACGAGTATCTAGCAATGTTATTTATGCAAAACCACACATTGATTTCAATTATTATTACTGCAGTAAAGGTTATTTCAAGCTGGATCGACTAGAATCTTTGAAGAAGAATATATACAAGAATATACTTCTTTGGACCCTCTTACGCGGAGACCAAAAGTACAATACTTACCGTACATGTACTTGCTTGCTCACTTGTTAAAAAGCGAACCAGATTTCCATTACACAAGTCAATGAACTATGACACGTTACGAGTCTGCATTACATATACGAAGGTGCAAAAACTGCACTCTGCGCGCGCACCTAGCATAGATGGGGGCGATGGAAAAAACGTCACGCAACCCGGCGAGGCTAAGGAATATTACAGCGAACTGATAAAATGTTCACATGTCATAAATATTAGTAAAGTAATTCAGAATCTCAGCAGGAACAATGGCATCTAGCTATAAACCTGAGATAATTATCTGAGGTCAACCCCAGCAGAGCGGAACGGTATGCGAGGGGAAGACACTTATAATGTTTTTCTTGTTATCATGTGAAGATTTTTTGAAGACGTTCCCACAGAAGGCGCTCTGCTCTGATTTGGATTGTCGCGGAAGAGTAATTACGCCTGACCGCCTGTATTAATTATAATTGTATAACAAGTAGCCACTCGCACAAATCCGTGGGAATCTGGGAGCACTTTGTTGCCGGGTCGACTTGCTGGTAACTTTTCGCGAAATGAAGGGTTAAAAGAACTAGTACGCCTGGAGTTATAATTAAAAGATTTATGTGCTTTTAAATTAGTTTTTATTATAAAATATTCATATTTAAAAATTACTGCTCTGCTAATACCAATACCATTCTTATTGCTAATATTCGCAGTTGCCAAGTTTTCGGTTTCGGATCGAGCAGTCGTTTGTAAACATGACGTATACGTATTATTTTAAAAATATATCAATATAAAATAATACAAATGCACATAGGTATGTATACAGTTATCGATAAATTGCTTATTTTTTAATACATTCATCCAATTGCCCACAGCAGCCAATATAGCATATTTGTGTGTATGCTAATCCGTTTTTGTAATACTGTTGCTATACCAAATTCATTTAATTAGTTTTACTATTTAGGTATTTCTCTACAAAAATATTGATTGATTCACTTTTGTACTTTTTATATCATTTTCCTCGTGGAATGTTCGCGATCACACTTTTTCTTAAACATATGTAGGGTACAGATTTCATCATTACATTTCAAAAATAATTGAAACAAAGTTGCAAATTATATCGATAAAGTAAAAATCTCACCATAAATACGATTTTATAAACTTTTCAATTGGAATATGAAAATAATACTATCAGCTAATACAACTTATCTATTCTTGTCGGTACCTTTTTATAGTACAATAATTTTAGGATAAGGAATTGTTCATTAAAAATCTCAGTAATATGTACAATGGTACACTAAAGTCTAAGAACTACGAAGCTAATAAAAACAAAGTCTCTCACACAAAAAATCTCTTAGAGAAAAAATATTAATCTTGTTTGGTCAAACTATAATTTGGTTGTGCCTTTCCGACTTTTGAGCCACAAAATATAAAGCGAACACTTGCAAACAAAACCCAATACACACGAAATTAATACTAGATAATTACGTACGCTATTCAAAACTCTATCAAAGTATCAACCACAGTGAGTCGTCATGGATATTACAACTATTTGGCCCCGCAGAAATCATTCTAAAAGAGCAGAGAGATCTAATTGCGCCAATTCATTAACAATACAAGTTACAAAAGTTACGTTAGTGTTTACAGGAACTAGGTCTTCAGCAAATTACTGAAATATTACAGTGAACAAGACTTAGCTGAAGAATGAATATGACATATTTTCGACTAAGTTGGTATTGTATTTATACATAGCTAGGGTACTTAATTCCATGTAGCCTAATTAGTCCCTGATTAAAGAACTTGAGAATAAACCGTCGTTGAATGTATAGTGGAAAAGCAAATCTGACACGTCATTATAATCTTAGTACAACATTTTGGTGTTATAATCTCAAAATAAAAATAAGTCATCATTATTATGATACAGTATGGGCGTCCAATTCTGGCCGTTCGTGTCGGAATATACTCGTTAAAACACCATAGTCTTACAATGGACTTTTGGCTGTGATGTGCGTTTGGCTGATGAGGGGCAGGTCAGGTCTACGCAACTAAATGCAACCACATGGTGCTCATCCCATACAAATTAGACTGAGTAAACTTTCGTAAAAAAGAGATGGCGTAAGGAGTAAGATTTGTACTTTAAACGCCATGGTTTCAGTTAACATACTTCTAAGTGGCGCTAATTTTAGAATAAATCCTATATATCTTAGCGCCATCTCGTATTTGCAATTTTTCGATGGTGCTGCACCAAGCGATAATGGCCTCGAACTAAAGAAGCTTCCGTAGCATTTCAGTTTACGCCAGTGTCATATTTTGTACTAGGTGGTCTGTCTGTATTAGTATAATATTATAGTATCTGTGACGCAACTAAATGCAACGGACCTGTCATCAACACAGATCTTTCATTTTCATTATTCATCAAGCGTTAGTTCCAGCTGTCACCGCTAGCCTAAAAATCGTTGGAAATACTGTACTAAACGTGTGTAACATTGATGTCAGTCTCGTACTCTTTGTCTTATTCATTACCGTGATCGGAATAGGTAGAGTGATTTTTGGTACTTACGTCATGAAAGTCATAACATGGATATGCCTTTTTTCCGGAAGGTTCGAGATTAAACGAATTAGAATTAAAATAGTGTTTTAGTAAAAGTAAATGTAGCCCATTAATGTCCCCACCGAGGGGCACAGGCCTTTACTCGGATCCGAGTAAGATTGAGCCATATTCCACCACGCTGGCTCAGTGCGGGTTGGTGGAGGGGTTTTTACGACTACTACATACTACGAAGTAGTGATAGTAGCCGGGACCTACAGCTTAACGTGCCATCCGAAACACGGATGTGTTTTAGTAACTTGTTTTTTTTTATTGTTCACACAAACAGGTTAACGATGACACATCTTGGAGACTGTACTCTGATTGGTCGCGAAGTCGCAAACTTTGCATTGTGCCGATGGTGCTGCTTTTATGTTGTAATTCTTGCTCATATTGATTGATTTCGATTCACACTTTATACCTAATTCCATGTGATCATTATGAAATTCCAAAAAAAAAACAATCATTTAAAAAGCCCGGAATCTCTGAGGCATATCCATGTTAATATATACGTTTGAGGTCACTCACCCCAAATCACTCTACCTACTCTGATCACTGTTCATTACCAAATTGTAGGAATGCGGCGAAAGGACATAAAATAAAACCTTATTCGACGCTCACACATTAGGCACACCATTACAGATATTTCAACAGTTATTAATTTGAGCGAATATTCGTTGATGTCACTAAAGTCTACTCCAGTTACTCACTCCTTGGAAAAACTGTTGGCTCACTGGCTAAGACGCGCTGCAGCATAGCCCTAGTGCTTCCATACTCCTTACATGTTCACCACAAGTATTCTCCAAAGTGAGCCCAACTGGAACTGACTAAACCTAAGCAATGCTAACTTATTGACTTGCACGTGGCACTTATTGCAAAACTTTCTAGGCACTACTGTATCTAAACAACTCACCCTATGCCCTATAATCATCACTTTGTCACTTCACTCAAAAATTGTTTGCAGTCTTTGGGTTAGGTATCCACGAATAGGTTCACTGCAGACTTTCTTCGAGCCTGCAGTCTGTGGGCTATTGGAGGCTGTTCTCAGCAATCGGGTGCCAGCTGGCGGCTGGCTCTGGTCTCATGACGTCATCGACAGTCGGACAGACAGGCCTGGGGCCAGGTTCGGGCGTGTATGTGAAGGTGAGGCCGGTAGCGTATATGATACCGTCGTTTCTTACTAACGATACTGGGACCTGTAAGAGAGGTGAGACTTTGTTCAGTATTTCAAATGTCCGTGCGTGACTGTGAAATTGCTACCTAATTGAATTGTGAAGCAGTGTTTTAGGAATTGAGGAAATAATTGACTTTTGAGTGTACATTCTGAGTAGGATAGTATTGGTTTTTATGAAGTTTGTATTTCAAATCGAAACGAGAACAGAAACCACTGCAACAGCGGCGGAAATTAGATTGTAGATTCTCCGATAGTTTGGTAGAAATGTAAACTTAGAAATGAAATAAAACAAATAAATTGAAAGGTTTACCTTAACCAGCAAGTAAGAAACACAAAGCGAGTTAGTTGAAAATATATAAATGTGTTAAAAAACGATGATAATACTGCAATGGTATCACGCGATATTATTCCCTTTCGTCAACGCTTCTATAGTTCTCCATACTAAAATTGTTCGACCAGTGTGCTAATGAGAGCGAAACTGTTACGAGATAGATTACTAAAGACTTCACAAAATAAAAGGCCCGTTTTGACAGTTCACGCCCATGAAGTTTTAACCCCTAATGCGAAGGTAATAAAAGCCAACTGGTGCGTACAAGTTGCACCTAAACACCGCTTTTATTACCTACACGTTAGGGGTTAAAACTTCATGGGGGTGAACTGTCAAAACGGGCCTTTTATTTTGTGAAGACTGTAATCGTATTACTATCCTCTATTGAGGAATATACAAGAGTTGACATGACACTAATCGTTTCTTACAAAATATCCTCTTACGATTGAGATACTCGTCAACGTTTCCACTGTGCAGTAAATTATAGCAAACATCTGTGTTTCATATTATTTCAGGCCAAACAACAATTAAACATCATCTGGCTGCCGCAAGCATCAACATATTCGATTTGAATGTTACAAGCAACTTGTTAACATATTAGATCGCATTGATTCGGATTCGGATTTCAAAATATTTTATTAGATAAATTTTTAAAATATGTGGTGTAGTGTTTTTCATCCATTAGGAATGAAACCAGTTTTGGGCGACTTGTAAAACAATCAGAAAAAAACATTATTATTATACACAAAACCACACAAAACCTACCGTACACATTTTCTTTCAAATTGAAGTCTGTTAGCTATAGGACAATTGTCACATCTCCGTAATGTAAGTAAGTAAGCAAAACATGCATCCTGGTATACCCTCCCACCTACCAGGTTTATTCTGGTTTATCAGTATTTCGCAATTTTCGCAATTCAGTGAATTCTGATTAATCATCAACATGAAATTGCTGTCCTCTGCAACGGACAGCGGTAGATAGGAGGTCATCTAGACCTAAATGCGTCAGTTACACGATGCCATTTTCTTACAAAAGAGCAATAATTGAATGCAATAAATTACCTGCAACTGTAAGAACCTTGCAGACAGTGGAGGCCAGGTTAATCCATACACCAAGCTGATCCGGTTGCAACTCCAGCCTCCACTGTCTGGAAGGTCCATAAACAGTTGCATACCTAGCCAAGTCGCGGTGTCCACGTCTACAACACTGACCTGCGTCGGCTGCCGCACCCAGAGCCACTGCCCTCTAAACTGGCTGATGTCGGGCACCACACACAGCATGGACTCCGCACAGCGGTACATGGTCTCCGCCTCCACATCTCCGAACCAGACCTGGAGCGACGGCGTGAAGTTGTCTCCGGCCAGTTCTAGCATGGCTACGTCGCCGCCTCCGTTGAGGTTCAGCGAGTGGACCAGCGGGACTGGGGTAACGGGTGACCTGGGGACGGCGGCTGGTTAGAACTAGAAAGTAGTAAGCTCTCTGTAAAAGGCGAAAGATTTATTCGTTTAGGAGGGACACCAGAGATTGTATGATTTCTCCTATGTTATCTTTGTGTCATAGTAGATTGTTTTCCAGGGTAGTAAAGAACTATTTATAGGGCGAGTGTGTTTTTTGAATCCAGAGCGATCAAAGGATTCTAGGTTACGTTACACTCGGGACTCATAAGTAGAATCCTGAGCGAGCGAGGGATTCAATGTACCTCAGTCGAGCCAAAAATAGTTTTTACTCCTGAGGTGGACACTCTACTGTTCAGCACCCTCTATTAGAAAAGTAGTAATTATGCTACTTCGCATATAAAAAAATACTTCAGCACAAACAGTGCGAATAGCACGCCGCCCGCGCCCCCCGCTCCCAATTTAACAAATAAAATAAACTTTAGTACAAACTGTGCAAAGGGCGCCCCGCCCCCCGTGCCGAAATTAAAAAGTTACTTTTAGTCCCTATGCACTAAAAGAGCTACTTAAGTCCCTATTTGCCGGGACTAAAGTACTTTTCGCATAGATGTGATGAAAAATACATTACTGATTGTGATGATTTGGGCATGTGCTGAGGTACTGCTTTAGGCTAACGATTTAGAATCATTCTCCATTACGGCCTCATTCCCCAAGTAAATTACACATAAAGGATTCTTAATTCTTATAAGTAGGTAATAATTAATAATAGGGGGAAGCATATTTCAATAGTGGACTAACACAGGTTACAAAAGTCCCCTTGTAAAATCAGTTATAGTACGAAGAAGTGCTATAATATATTATTAAATCAAAGTCCCATAGAAATGGCAGACATGTGAAAACATACCTCACTGGACCCATTCCCTCATAAAACTGGTACTCCGCTTTATCAGTGGAGATGATAGTCCAGCAGGCGCCATCATTTATCATCTCTTTATTGGGTTCCTTTGGACATGGAGTCGCTTGGAACTGGATGATGCGCTCTTGCGACAGACAGAGGTACATGCGTTCTGTGTCTTTCATATAGAACGCACATTTGTGTAGCTGTGAGACGGGGTCGTCAGCTTCTATCAACGCCATTTGTTTGTCCACCTAGGGAACAAAATGAAAATAAACTACCTTTTATGATATGCAGAATATACATAAGTAAAGGCATAGGTAAAGATATGGGGATCAATAAATACAAACATGAAAGTGCATATCAATGTAACCAACCAAGTAGTTACTGTTAATGTAAAGTTGGCTTTCAAAAGGGTTTTGGGAGATAAAATGGAATTAATAAATTGGGATAAAATTTTAGGATAAACTTACATTTAACTCACAGAAGAGATAATAGTACTACTACGTGACAAGTGGCAAAAAACAATTTAAAAAAAATAAGTTGTCACTTAGCTACCTAATTTATTGTCATTTGTTTCTATAATAATGTTAAGGATATGCGGATTTCAAATATGTTTTGTGTGACCACAGATACTATAATATTGTGTAACCCAGGGTTTAGTAATATAAAGAAGGGAAGGCAGGAGCTATGTATTATTTCTTCTTTACTTAGTCTTGCAAGTCTTGTTACACAAAATAAGGATCTAAATGTAAAATAAAGAACTGTTACAACATGCTGGTCATGGTTTAGCTATGATTTTCAGATGGATACATTTAGGTACAAACAGATTGTTTTGGCTAGTATGTAACATCACAGCTGTTGTCTGAGAAGTGACAGATGACACAATTTAGAGGGGCAATACATCAATCTATTTAATGATATAATTTATTATTTATTGATTTATTTATAATTGTTTTATCTTTTATGTTCTAGGTTCTGGAAATATTGAGATTTTCACCAAAACATTCTTAATATAATACCGTGCCACCTCAGATACGTGACATTGGCAGAATCATCAAATCAATGGAAGCCATTATTTAAGAAATTGATTGATTGATATAATTTGACAACCACATGTGTGCAGTACACTTAGGCATTGGTCCAACCACACTGATGATGAGTGAGAAGCGATTAAAGCTAGAACTAGAAATGTGTGTAGTTCTGATTGGCTATAAAGCGAGTGTTCGAGTGCGATGGACGATTACTCGCACTACTCGCTCAGGCGCACTCAAATCCACGTTGTACAGTAGACAGATCACTCTGACAGCCAAGTGAGTAAAAATATGCTATGATTCTTATCACACCAAACCCTACAATGAGTTGTGAAATCAAATAATGTTTGGAAAACAGTCAGTCATCATATCAGAAATCAAATGTTTATTACCTTTCTAATTATTAGCCTTGGTAGCGCCATCCCAGTAACTGAACAGACCAGCTTGACAGTCGCTCCATAGTGCACATATCCATCTCTCACTGCAAACTCTTCTGATTCACTCTCATTGTCATCCAATAAGTGAATTGTAAACGCTCCCCACTGAGTGGATGATGCATGAAAGTTACCATTCTCTACATGAAGATACCTAGTTGATACAGTCTGTGATCTCAATCTATTGAACAGGGCCACTTTAGTACCACTAGCTATACACAGATCAGCATTTTTTAGAGATTGTTTCTTCTTTGAAGGCTTTGATATGACCTTTATTCTTTTACTGTTAAATATTCCAATATCATGTCCGTTTCCATAAAACATCTTCACTGACAGCATAAAGTGTTTTCTTTTATCAGAATCTGATATGTACAGGGTCTTGGCGGCACAGTATTGCTTGCCGTTATTTAAGTCTAGCTGCTGCATGTCCTGGTCTGAGTTCCCGATGCCGATGAAGGCACACAGCTGGGCCGCCTGGTCCGTCTCGCCCTCGCGCAGCA
>OY735255.1:2763190-2850273 GCA_963457715.1 Argyresthia albistria
AAGTACATAATTATTTGTCCACAGACATATCAATATGGTTGCACCAAGTTGTGAAAGGGTACCAAGATGCGAAAGGCGCCCCTTTGGCGAATGCCCACCTGATGGGCCTATTCCAGCGACTCTGTAAGCTGCTGTACTTCAGGATTAAACCCGTGTTTGTATTTGATGGTGCCTTCCCAGAACTGAAAAAGGAAACCATAGTGAGTTTAGAAAGCTCATTGACAGTTAGTATTATTTAAAAGCCAATTGTATAGTTATGAACTCTAAATTATTGGCTTCCAGGCTAAAAGACAAGATAACAAGTCAAGATATCACTCCGAGTCAGAACGACTGAAGAGAGAAATAGCTCTATTGTTAAGTAAAAGGACTGCAATTGGTAGCATTTTGGGAAAGCAGATCTCACCAAAGAAACAGGCGACTAGAGCTAATGATGATGACTTATTTAAGCTGCCAGCATTACCGGAGAGAAAAGATGAGAGTGAGTCAGAGTAAGTAATTTCATCAAGGTAAAAGGTTTCACCTACATGTACCAGTAAAGTAGTTACAGAACTTTAAAAACATATAATAATTACACTGTTGTGTTTTTTTGACTTAGATCAGATGAAGAAGATACGTCAAGTGGATCTATTGTTGACCTTCACTCAGTGGATTTAGAATCTGACAATTTCAAACAACTACCTGTCAAAGAAAAATACGATGTCCTGATGGATCTGAAAGAAACCAGGAAAATGAACTCATGGGGTAGACTTCATGAGTTGCCTAAACAAAGTGATAACTTCTCAGACTTTCAGGTAAGCCCCTACCATGCCAAGAGATAAAAGCTGTTAACCAAACTATTCCTTAATTAATCAAACATGATCTTTTAGATGGGACGACTCCTAAAAAGAAGGAAGGTCCAAGAATGCATAGAAGAAACTGAAAAAGAAATGGGATCAACAGGGATGTCCCTCAATGACCTAGAAATGCTGCTAAACGAAGAAGGTATCGACACTAAAATTGAAAGTATTCCAACCCGACGCATCGCGTCAAATGTTACAACTCGCTTTCTGCTCATCAATAACGTAAAGAAAACTTTGGCTGAAGCTAAAGAAAAGAAAGACAAAGATATTAATGAAAAACAAATCCCAGGACCATGCTTCAGCGTTAGTAAAGTTGAGGAAGAAATACGAGAATTAAATACTCCCAGTAAAGATGAACTTGAAGATGATTTACAGAAAGCAATACAAATGTCTTTAGAATGTATGGATGAACCTGGTCCGCGCAAAGATGAACCTGGAACCAGTAAGGACGAGCCAAATACTAGTATCGCTACAAACAAAACAGATGATTCCTGGACATCTTTCCTGTCTGATTCTGATTATTCAAATAATGAAACCGATTCAGAGGAGAATGACGGTTTCGCAGACATAGATATGACAACAGCTAAGTCATATATCATGCAGTACACTGACTTTACCAACAAAGCTATTAATAAACTTGTGTCCAAGAAAAGTAGTAATGATACCAACAAACTTATGCCTGTCAATGTAGATCAAATAATTGAAGAGTTATCTACAAAAAAACCTATGATTACTGATTATGTGGATTTGTCGAGTGATAATGAACCTATGTTCAATTGTCGAGACTCAGACAAACTATTTACAAAATCCGAAAGGATATCAGACGAATCCCTATCTGAAGATATTGAGATCCTAAAAACCCAGAATTCCATAATATGCATTGATGATACACAAAAAGAAGTTATATTTCTTGATACAAGTACAGAAGATATAAAAGAAGCAAAACCGAATGAAGAAAAAAATATGAAATTAAATATCGATTGTACCAGCAAAGCGGAAATTTCTGATAAAGTAGAAACTGACATATCAACTGACGATGATGATTTTGAAGAAGTACCAACTCTTGAAAATGATTCCACAAGTAAACCAGTTATTGAATTAGTGTTAGATGTAGAAAAAGAGCCGGACGACGACATTTTTGCCGATGTTTTTGCACAAGCTTGCGCTAAACCTCTTAATACTTTTAAAGTAGAGCCTACTGTAGCAGAGGATAAATACAGCAACACTGAGGGGTTGGACATAATAGAAACGAAAGAAGTTAAAATAATAAGTGATTCAACTGAAATTATAGGAGACAAGCAAGAATTAAAATCGGATTTACAGTCAGTTTCAAAATTAAATACTATGGAGTCAGATGAGACTGATAAAACGTCTATTGTAGAACCCATAAAAAATGTTGCAAGTCGACAAGATGATCTGCAAGAACTAGAACCGGAAGAACTAGAAGTTACAAACATTATACAAAGCCGCCAATCTGATGTAGAACCAGCTAGAATTCAATTACCCAAAGAAATATCTGCAGAAACATTAAACAATATGGTTTTAGAGATGCAAAATGAGGAACAAAACCTTATACAAGAGAAAGGCAGGTTAGATCGAGTGGGGAGAAATATAACACAGCAAATGACTCAAGAAGCACAGGAGTTGTTACAGTTATTCGGCATACCTTACATCGTTGCGCCGATGGAAGCCGAGGCACAGTGTGCTTTCCTTGAAAGCGTGAACTTGACCGATGGCACCATCACCGACGATAGCGACATCTGGCTCTTCGGCGGACGAACGGTTTATAAAAATTTCTTCAACCAAAAGAAGCATGTATTGCAGTTCTTGTCTGAAAGGATTGAGAAGACATTTAGTAAGTATTCAACAGTTGCAATTAAACTTGCATGCAGACAGACAGAGTTGCAGAGATGCATGACAGATAGAGTCGTGAAGGACAAAGTATCTGTTCACTGATCGCGAAACTTATAGTAGTAAAATAAATCATTTTCACAGACTTACCCCGAGAGCAGTTGATCCTCCTAGCTCTTTTGGTAGGCAGCGACTACACGACAGGCTTGTCCGGAGTGGGCCCGGTCACGGCTCTGGAGATCTTAGCGTCGTTCCCGTACAACAAGAAACAGCTGCTGAACGAAACGCTGCAGCAGGCTAAGTACTCGCACATGGTGGCTGGACTGCAGGACTTTAAGAAATGGGTGCGGTCTGGGAAAAGGACCGACAATACCACCCTCAAAAAGAAGCTGAGAAATGTTGAAGTTACAGATGATTTCCCGAGCACTCGGGTAATGTAATTTATAGTTACAATATTTCTAATAAATTACTGTTTTGAAAAGATTCCATAGCATAATGGATTTCGTGTGTATATTCAATGACCATGAATGTTATGTCATTGTCATACTTAGTTGCTTTTTTTCAGGTAGTTCAAGCTTATCTGGAACCCAATGTGGAGAAAAGTGAAGACACTTTCACCTGGGGACAACCGGATGTTACAATAATACGCGACTACACCAAACAAAAATTTGGTTGGTCACAAAACAAAGTGGATGAGATTTTACAACCAGTATTAAAACGCATGCAAGATCGTCAGACTCAGAAAACTTTGCAGGATTATTTCAAAAGGAAAATAGACTTTGATTCTTTAGAGGATCAATTGAGTAAGAGGGTGAAAGCTGCTGTTCAGAAGATGGGACCGGAGGGTTGTTTGGCAGTTCAAGAAGTTGCAGAGCAACCCAAACCTAAAGCGGTTCGGAAAAGAAAAATGGCTACGTCGAAAAATAAACCTGGACAAAATGATAGAGGGGAAGGCACTAGTAAAGATACAGAAACAGTTCCGTCCAAACCAAAACGGATACCGAAACTAAAAGGTGAAGGAATAACGTCTTCAAGTATTGTTAAAGTTCAAACTGTTAATGAAAAAGAAGAAAGTAAATCGGTGGTCGAAATAAACGTTAGGAAAATGGAAAAGTTTCAAGAAATTATACCGCAAAGAGAGAAAGACAAACAGAAACTTTTCGAGACGAAAATGAAGGCAATAGAAGTATTTCGTAAGACAAAATTAGATAGCAAGAGACAAGTGCGGAAAAAGAGAGCAAATTTACCGAAAGAAAAGGCGGAGCTTTCAGAAAGCGATAGCGATTAACTTATGTACATGTTATTTTTTTTATTACATTCAGTATTTTTAAAATAATTTGTTTTTCTATCTCTCATCAACCGCTTTCTCGCAAAAAATGACAACGGAAACAAACACAATTTATAAAATAGTCAATTTATTGTTTACATACAACTGACATCTTTTGATAAATCAAGCAGTTTTGATAAAAGTAATTTAACATTACTGTTTAAAAATACATAATTTGCACACACAATCCTTAAAATTATAACATAAACTTAGCATTATTAGTGATGTTATCTTGAAATAATTAAATAACATATTTTGGAAACAGCTAATTTTGAAACGAAAGAAATTGCATTTTTTTGATATTAAATTCGTTCGAAGACGAAGATATTAAGTACCGCGACAATTTACGCTTTATTTTCCACTATGGCCTCGTTCTAGCGTGCAGCGGCAAACTGCAGCCGCAGGCGACACTGCAGCACCGCAACACCGCCATGCGCCACCATGGACCATGGAATATGCGACGCGCAATGTCGCCGGGTTTGGAATCATCAATCAATTTCATAAAGATTCATAAAAACAAGTGGTGTCGCTTGCAGTTTGCTGTCTGCAGTCCGCCTCGGAATCTTAAATAAAGTGCGGTCAAATTCGCTGGTGGCAAAAAATGTGGATTACTTAACAATTACAGACCCATCAATTTGAAGGCTGCAATATTGCTAAAAATAATTTCATTTTCCTAAGTTTTAAAGTAGACTTGCTAAGAGCGAGAATTTATCAATTTAGTATCTTCTAGATTTAGATTATAAACTGACTTAACAATATTTAGTGTGCAATCTCTTCGGAAGGCGAACGAAGATAAAAAGTGCGCGTCTCGTCTCGTCTACATAAACGTATTTACAACTAACGACTGATTCTTTAACCAAACAAAATACCAATTCTGTTCTTATTTCCACAGAGATGATGGCCAGATAACTTTTGGGCAGATTTTAGATCACACCTAGGAAGATAAACGATAAAAGTTGTGATAAAATATCACATGTACAAAATATCCGTGAGAATAAACAATACAATATACTACACCATGATGATAGACGATAGGTACATAAAATATGATAAATAAATAAGCACGAACATTTTGAAATGAAGTAAGCGAGTTGTTTGATTTGACCTTTACTTTTTTGTACATAATGGGTCAAAGACAGCTCGATACGTTTGCATAATCGATGCGCAAATAATCGTGCTTCGTAAGCCCTGGTGGCGCCTGGAAAGGCATTCGTGACCGAGATTAATCCTACTGGCCAATCGATCAATTAATACAAAGCCCTTCCATGTTGAAGAACATTTTGAATTAAATACTTTGTTTTCTGCCACATCACATTCAAAATGATTCTTGTCGCCTTTTAGTGCAGCCGTCACATTCTGATTTCAATCTAAATAAACTCTCTAAATTTCATTCGCAGACAAAACCGTACCACTCGAATGCGCCAGCGTTGCGTACACCCACGACTAATTTATAGTACTCCCTTCAACATGGACCCTCCAGATCCTTCCACCGCGCCAACAACAGTCAGTCCTCAAATTTCCAAGTGAGCTCTCCACGCATCGTCCGCGGCTTCAACAAACCACATATCACCCTAATCCACCTTAACAACACTGTAGATTTTCCTCACGAACCAGAAGCACGCCATGAACCCGATCGTGCCCGTCAGCAGGAAGAATAGGAACACCATAATGACTGTGTACCCGAAGTAGAGGAATGTGGAGGCGGCGTCTTCGATGTTGAGTTTGGTCACGAAGTAGTGGCAGCAGTAGACGAAGAGGTAGCCGGCCGTGGAGCCGGAGGAGAGGAAGGCGCGCCACCACCAGTGGTAGTCTTCGGCGCACAGGTGGAAGTAGCAGAGGAGGATGGTGGTCTCCGAGCAGGTGATCACGAGGATCACGAACACGAGGAACAGGAATCCGAACATGTAGTACATCTGGAACAAGGTGATGAGCGATTAGTCTTGCCGTCACAGACGAACGACTCTGTTTCACAGGTAAGACCGCACTAGGCGGAACTGCACTGCAGCGGAACTGCGCGACACGGCGCGTCATTTTTTGGTAAACCGCACTTGAACTGCAGCGACGCGACAGTTTCACCCGCCATTTGAACAAAGAACGAAAGAGATAGAAAGAGGAGAGGGGCGGGGGCGTGAGGTAGCGTCAGTTTTGCCTAGTTGCCCAACTTTGCCGCGCAGTCCGCTGCAGTGCAGTTCCGTTGCCGCGTAGTGCGGTTTGCTCCATATGTTTGCCTTGAAAGAATATTTTGTCGCGTGGTGTCGCTCAGTTCCGCTGCGGTGCAGTTCCGCCTAGTGCGTTCGCACCTTTAGCATTTGAATAGCCTGTAGCCCGATGCTTACACCTAGTTTCTGAGTGGTCAAATGTAACAGGCGAGTAATCGGCGATTAATTCAGAACACCGGCATGTGATTAACGGAAATAAGAGTTAGCTAATTTGCCTTTTGGAAACCGGACGTATATCTCTTGAAATACCCTTATTAACTTTTTAAAGGTGGCGGATGGTAGGTATGCCAATATAGTTACATGCCCTTTCAACTTTCTAACTATTACGGTTCGTGCCATGGAGCCCGCTGACGGAAAGACAGACGGGAAGGGATCAGTAATAGGATCCCGTTAGGCATCCTTCGGGTACAGAACGCTAATAGTGTCAGGCTGATGAAGAGGACGGCACACATCGCAGCCCTCACCTGGCTAGACCACAGCGAGTTGAGTATGAAGAAGAGCTGGATGAAGATGCAGCCGAAGGGCAGCACGCCGCCCATCACCACGCCGGGCAGCGGCTGCGTGTACAGAGACTGCTCCGGGATCTGACGCGGGATCTGGTTCGTGCGCACCGGGTGCTCCAGGCACTGGGGGGGGGGGGGGGGACATCACATAAATTATAATTCAACAAGTTAAAAACTAAAAAAGAACGACTTCACGGGATGCGAATGTCGTATATGAACACGATAATGACGAAATCTGTCTTCTGACTTCACAATACTACACAAAATTAACAAATATCGATCCTTACAGCCAGAATTAATTTCAATGACAATTAGAAACGCCACACATTCACATAAAGGCATAAATATGTAATTTTGGTTACCTGGATGAGTCTTTTCTATGTAGAAACCTAAGTACAGGACCGATTCCTGATATTCAAAAAATGGGACCAACATAAAGGGTCGTCCTTTCGTACAAAAAAAGAATTTTTGATATCGGTTTATAAATAATACCAGTTTCGAGGTAACACACATAAAAAAATGATAAAAATAGCACAACCGAATTGATAACCCCCTCCTTTTTTGAAGTCAGTTAAAAATAGATAAATCGGATACCAGTAAGATTGAGCTATACTCCACTACGCTGGCTCAGTGCGGGTTGATGGAGGGGTTTCAGGCTAGCTAGGCTAACCTTACCCAACCCAAACCAACTGTTAAAAGTTATCATGCTGCCATATTAGGGCCTACACATCACATCACATAATAATCGGTCAAATGCGAGATGGACTCTCACATGAAGGCTTCCCCACCATCGTACAAGAAGCAAGTGCCTGACATTTGTTATACGAGTTTAACTCCAATCTGTATCTCGTAATTTTGCTATTCGAAAATGTCAGGCGTCAACTCACCCTCTTCCTAAACCCGAAGTAAGCGCCGACGAAGGTCAGCGGCACGGAGACTCCGAACCAGAGCGCCAGCAGCGCCACCAGTGTCGAGAAGGGCACCGCGGCCGAGGAGCCCTTGCCCCAGAGGACGAGGTTCATCACGAAGAACAGGCCGAACACCACGCTGGAACACCGAGGGGGATAGTCAAAGTTTTTTTTTTATTGACCATAAAATCATACAGATTGCTTAGTCAACGTCAAATATTAATATTCTTGTATACTACCGCCCGTTCGGAAGTTGTGGGCTTAGGGATGGAGCAAAGAAGGGCAAGAAAATCCCCCGTACCTCTTTTAAAATATGTGAGGGCCTTAAATACAATTTTATGTATTTGTACTTAAGTTTAAGGAAATACACCGAAGAGAGACATACTGACTCAGTCCATCGCCCCTCTTTGGATTTCTTGCGCCGAGATGGCAAAGACCACGCAGTTTCGTCATCTAAATATTCTTTTACACTGTAATAAGACTTCTTTAATAGACCGTTTTTGACATAGTTTTTGAACCTCCTTTCTGGTAGGTCCGTTGCTTCCTTAGGTATCTTAATATTACTTATTGATAATTAATTACTATTACATTGAGCCTGGGCCGGGACTCACATACAGGAATGGCACGGATATACGAGTAGCTATAGCGAGGCGAAAGAAGACGGTTTCGGCGAGACATCGAATCAGCAGTACGCGAATCTCTTGTTTCAAACTTGGTTTGCTGGAAGCGATCTCTTTTTAGAGTTAAGCTATCTCTTTTTAGAGTTAAGCTCGCCATTGTACACTTTATATTACCGTGTTTTGTTAACTTTTTTTGTGTGTAATAAAGAAATTATGAAATTATGAATCACGGCCCTGGACCCCAGTGGCGGCTAGACGGTCTAACCAGAGGGCATTGCAGTTTAATTTCTTGAACGGCCGTGGAAACTATTCATTCATCTGAAGTTGGAAGTTAGTTCGATTCTTGACGAACAAGGGACTACACAAGGACCCGTGAGTTAACGCTTATGCTCAAAATTGTATCGAGTTGTCAATGTGTCCTCGAGTTCAGCTTTATAGACCCGGCTGCACGCAGCGACTTGCATGCGCAAACGGTTTGTGATTAATAGGCTTGTGGTCTGTCAAGTCAAAATAGATCCTCTTTATGAACTGTCAAAACAGAACTTTTGTTCCTGAGTTCTATGAAATAACAACAGAATGACGTCATGTAAAAGTGCCATCAAATGCCGTCTTTTTTTGCACAAAATAGACTTTATAAAATATATCTGCTGGAAATATACAATTCTGACAATGTCAAGCCATTTTGTACATAATGCTTCAACTTAAGACTCGTTCCTAGATTTATTGGATTACCTTGGCCACAAGCCTATTGGCGGAAAAAATGTATGGCGTCCACAACGGTGCCATTTGTCTGTGCGGTATACCGTTTTGCCGTATTAACGCACATGCTTTCTTGTGCAAATTTACCCAAGCATTGAGCGTGTAGCCGGACCCTCACTCTCTTTCTAGCCAGCACTAGTCAACTCACCCCGGGCACACCATCGAGGTCAGCAATATATTGCTCTTCCAGCGGCGGCCGCCGAAGCTCTTGTAGATGCGCGCGCTGACGTACCCGGCGGCGGCGCCCAGTAGCACCCACGCGACCAGCGCGCACGTCATCAGCGCGCCGCGGTTGGCGGGCGACAGGAAGCCGAGGCAGGCGAACGCGAGCGTCACCAGCGCCATGCCGAACACCTGGAATGTTCGGTTCGGTCGCTCGTGAGGGGGGTTGAGGAAGGCGAAGCGGAGGATGTGTAAAACATGTTTAGGCGCAAATCGTAAGTTTCGTGAAAAAAATATAAAATTCTCAAAATGCAACTTTTGCAAATCGTACCTTTCTCAGAAAGCACCTTTCGCAAATCGTACTTTATTAATTTTTATTTAGCCATGTTACACGCCTTGAGATGTTTTAAAACCAAGTTTACGGAGCGATCACGGAAACCTACATGGTAGAGAGAAGAAGCAATGTATGCGCTTGTATGTAAATGTTTATGTTTTATGCGTGATCTCTGTTGCTCGTTCTAAAGGTACTTTTCTTGCTTACGTTTACGAGGTACGAGTTGCAAAAGGTACGATTTGTGTATGAACGCTAAAACAACGTGACGACGTTTAACGGAGAAAGAGGCTGACATTGTGTTGTGAGTTCCAATTGGGCGGAGCAGATGGCCCAAAACCGGAACAAATGGAAATCTGTCCCTAGCCGATAGCAGAGCCCCTCATCCCCCTTATCATGGGCTTAAGCCCATGCTGAGGGGTGACATGATAAGATTATGATGACGAGTGTTTGAGAAGGCTCTAGAATAAACTTGCCCTATATTATTATAAGGAGATCTTTTTGAAATATGTTACGTACGATTATGAATGTCCTCACCGAGGGCACCCCGTTACGAGTATGATTGAGCCGTGATCCAACACGCTGACACATTGCGGTTTGATGAAGTAAGGAGAATGTTACGGTTATGCGCTAGTTAACGAATCAGTCGGGATGCGAACCTGAGCCCCGGAGCCGATGAAGACGGCCAGCAGCATCCCGCGCCGCGGCGGACGGAACACATCGCCGTGGACCAGCTTCCAACCAAACTCCTCCTGCGGATAAACAACACGATGCACCAAAGACAGGATCTAATAAACTCCTAAGTGTCACGTAGATAGGTTAAAGATAAGAACAAGCTAATTAAGTAACTATGTCGACGGTGAGAGAAGTGGGAATCTAGACTTTAATAGAAAGGCGTGGTGCCCGCTTTTGTGTCGTGGCCTGAATGCATAGGCCACTTTTGCATGTCATGTCCTTTTGGATCCTTGATTGACATGTTACCTACACATTCAGTGCAAAAATCTACTTGTGCCCAGCCTTATTCTACAAGCGAATCGCATGTCAGTGGCTGTAGCGTGAGCGCGAAATTGCGGTTTTGGCTTGTCGACCGCGCCGCGCAGTACTTTTTAACCGACTTCCCAAAGGAGGAGGTTTACAATTCGTCCGGATGTTTGTTTTTTTTTTATAATTTATTTTTTTTATGTATGTGCCCCGATAGCGCCTAAACGGGTGGACCTATTTGGAAAATTATTTTTTTGTTTGAAAGGGTTTACCTTCCCATTGGTCCCATTGACACCAGGTCAGGATCTGATGATGGGATCCTGGAGAAATCGAGGGAACTCTTCAAATATTGTAGGCAGACCTATAGTGATTTTTGTGTTTTTCATAATAACTCGAGCAAATGCACATGGTAAGCATAATATTGTGATGCGGAACTGCTGATGAAGACCACATATGGCCACCAGATCTGCTCAATACTAGGTACAAATACAATGCGTGGCTGACGGGCAGGCAACGCATAGCCTAAACCGGTGCACCTAGAGCCATGAAACTTTGTACAGGGGTTTCTTAGTAGCGTGGGGTAGCACTGATGTGGGATTTGACAAAATTAATTCCCCAAGGGGGGGGGGGGGAATAAGGGGTTACAGTTTGTATTAAACTCAATCTAATCAAATAGGGTTTGTGGAAGTCGGTTTTTTCTAAAGTTTACTTTTTGTTTCAATTATAGAAGTTTTAAACGTGAAGGAGCATAGCACGACGACCTAAGTATGGAGTGGTAACCTTTTAGGAACACAACTTCACCTTCAATTCTTACCTGCGCATCCTCCCCGCACTCCATCTGATTGTACCTCGCAATATCCTTATGCAGGGTCCGCAGCAATATCATGGCAACCATTCCACTCAAAAAGAGCACAATCACCAAGGAGTTCAGTATAGAGAACCACTGTATATTGGTCTGCGGCATCGACTCCAGTATGTAGTCCCATCGGGAGGACCATTTGATGGTGTTGTTCTTCACGTAGGTGACTCGGTATGAGTAGGTGGTTTGGAGGTGTTCGTTGCTGGTCAAGGTGTCTGGTATCTCCAGGGGGGTTCGGCTGGTGCAGTCCAAGTTGTCGGGGTTGTGGTTGATGCTGGCTGGTGTTACCTGAGAGATTTGGAAGTAAGTAGCTGTCATATCTTTGTGAGGCCCAGACGGTTTTCAGTATCAATGGCACTGTGACACACAGTGTACATTTTAAAGGACCAAACCAAATTCAAACTCATGACCAAAATACAAAGGCCCACAGGACATTGCATAGGCCCAAAGGTAACAAATCTAATTAGTCACATCATATCACTGGGACTTTTATGTGGTCCAAAGGTGTTTAGGCCTTCTCATGAGTGAGATTTTGCCTCGATATTATCAACAACAAAGATTTTATCGATACCTACATAGTCAATGTTGAGTTATCAGATAATGTAATTCACGATAGTTGTATAAAGTTAACTAGCGAAACACACACCATTTGGTAAATAAATGTTTTGGCAATAAAAGCCAAGAAGAGTGGTGTAGTGTATATAGTGATAAATTAATGTATGTAGGTAAGAGTGTTTCTTCATATAGGTATACCTAGTATATTTATAACTCAGCATCGTAAAAATAAAATCTAACAGCTAAGCAATGTAGTTGTCCGCAATATTTGCATATAATGTATGGGGACATTATTATCCCATACATTATATTCCCACCAATGTGGCAATATGTATTACCGGCAAGCACATCAGTAACTATTGTATAGCAACTATTGTTATTTATTAATCTCCTCTCCTACATGGCAATTTATCCACTGAAAACTGTAGTAGGTTAAGTGCTTGCATTTCTACTGTGATATCAATCCCATCAAAAACATCCTGTAAAAAATACCAAGTCTCGCAGCTCTGTGATTCTACCGTAAAAAGTTGTGAGATCCATGTTATACCAAGTCGGTTAACTGATTTAGTCCCTACTTAAGGGGCCTTCTGTCTTAAGTTAATACGTAAGATATTTTCATATCTATATTCAATCTTTTACTTTTTAAATAAAAATATCGACTTGGCCATCGCATGCTTAGTTTGTTTAGTCCTTTACAACCAGGGTCTGCTGGAAGAAATCTCTATTTAGAGATAAGCTGACCTTGGTACATGTTATTTCTGTTTTTATGTCCTGTCATGTATCGTGTAATAAATATATACAAATACGTTATCTATCACACAGAACTAAGAGCCAGAAACCTGGTTTTTCATCAAATTCCTTCCGAATGCATAAAGAAGTGAAAGGTACTGGAATTTAATGGACTGAAAATAACTAGAGCATTAGTAATTTTGTTGCACTAGTCTTCCATTTTCTATTGTTGCCGCTTGTTAAAGGTATACATATTAGTTTTGGAACCAAGTTTTAATCGTGTAGAACGCAATTATACTCTAAACAACCTAATATAATGTAGATATGATTTCGAAGATACATTGTGCCTTCATGCGATGGCCAAGTCGATATTTTTATTTAAAAAGTAAAAGATTGAATATAGATATGAAAATATCTTACGTATTAACTTAAGACAGAAGGCCCCTTAAGTAGGGACTAAATCAGTTAACCGACTTGGTATAACATGGATCTCACAACTTTTTACGGTAGAATCACAGAGCTGCGAGACTTGGTATTTTTTACAGGATGTTTTTGATGGGATCTCACTTCTTTTTGTAAAGTTCTACTTTTTAAAATTTGGTACCACCAGGTTGCAGGACCGTAGTGCTGAGTCATACAGTTGACATCATTCCTCGGCTTTCTCCAAAACTGTTCTGTATTACGTAACCTACCAAATATTGCCGTTATGTCACCTTCTAACTCTTCCTTATTGAGCATTTCGAAATACTGTTCAGCTGTAATTTTCTGTTTTTGGTTAACACAATTCATTTTATAGAAAATACCAGAATTAATTTGTCGAATGTTAGCATCATTAAGTAGAAAAAATAAATATTGTTGATTAAGACGAAATTGGGAATGCTTTGACATTAATCTTGCTTTTATAAACTCACTAGATGTTAGCTTTTGCTGTTGCTCTGATCAAGTTGGTCCCATAGTAACCACATACATTCGGGAGTTAAACCCTTTTTGTTACACCCTGTATATAAAATTCTCGTGTCACAGTGTTTGTCTTCGTAGTCTGAGAATCGGCTAACATCTATTTTTCATACCCCTAAGTGTTATAATTATTTATATGGCAAAACAGCGTTTGCCGGGTCAGCTAGTAATATATAATTTAAGCATAATGGTAACCAAAGGAAACGAGGGATGTATGCCTGGACCGTGGTAAGTGGTGGTCCCTGGTGGATGTACGTATCCCTCTTCTAGGAAACAGGCGTGATATTATGTATGTATTACATAATATGTTTATAGAATCTTGTTTGTAAAGGCATATTTTCCTAGGGGCATTCAATGATTCATAAACTGCAAATGTAACTTTGTAATCCTATACATTTTATATAAGATTACAAAGTTATTGATGCAGATGGGTTTTCTGGAAAACTATACAATAAGCTTGAAATGTTTAAGTTTTCCCTTGATAAGAATACTAATTACTATTTATATCCCAAATTTGAAGGTTCTATGTCTGCTAGAAGTGCCTGGGAGTTTTGATGATCGGTCAGTCAGTCAGTGACAAAATGAGGAAACTTTGACATGTTACAATTCTTAAACTACTGGTTCAAATTGAATAAAAAATTTAATATATCGTGTTGATATAAGGCCTAATTAGTAACAGAAAAATCAGGCTTCTTGTTTTATCCACAACGAAGTTTTAGGGGGGTCGAATATGGCCTGAATTGCTTCGAGAAAAGGATGGTACGGCTGTGCTTGCTCGACTTGGTGGTGCACTGCCGTGCACCCAGATACAATATCTGTGTATTAATTTAATCTTCAATAGCAAATAAATTGTTCATTAGGTATAAAGTTTACAATTTTAATTAATAAAACTGTTAATTGCATTTCAAAATTAAAAAATCTCTAGCCAAACAATACTAACTAAGGAAAGTATGTATAAATCATTATTGAATGACTACTGAATTTCATGATTTTCCTATCTATCCTTTTTTTTGCTGGGATTTTTTTAGAGCTAAATTAATTTTTAAACACATGATTGATTTATTTTATAAGCCCCGCAAAATGATAAATGCGCGTGTTGACAAGTTGTGTGTAAGGCTCAGATTTTTTTCATTCAGAATTAGGAGCCATGTTCTACCATGTATCTTTCAAACTGTCAAGCAACCTGTGCAACATTATGAAATAAAAATAAATGATTTACATCATGTTAAACAGTTAAAGTTATTTATTGGCATAGGCTTACCTTGGCAGAGATGATCCGTCCACCATTCTCTCCGAAGCCAACGCCCCACTCCTCCTCCCCGCCGCTGTGGTATGTGATCTCCAGGTCCACATGGTTGAACAGGTAGTAGGAGCCCACCTGCCCGTTGGTGACAATGGGCGTGCAGGGGTCCTGAGGGAAACATTAATTATCTACATTAAATGTAAATGTATTTTAGGTTTGACAGAGCGTGTCAGCCATAACAGCTTTAATTATGGTATTGCCAAACCATAATTTTTGAGTTTTTTGATCATTTTATTAGATATTCAACACTGTTGTAGCAGAAAACACATTAAATTATGTTAGTTTGCCCGCTTATCTAAATAAATACTTGAGAATGAGATCCAGTCTAAAGCTCCCTTATCTATTAACTGAAGGGCAATGAAATGAGTTATCGGAAAACTGTTTCATTATAAAAAAGAAATTAACTTACAGTCATATCTCTCCGAACTTGGCAGCCCATCGGAAAACCAGTACTGCAGTATGTCTTCTGGTCTTGTACCTGGTAACACCATGTCACCGGCATGTTGTCGAGGATCCAGTGATGCTGGTAGAATAACGCCATTCCCATCTTTAGAAGGTTTAACTTCTTCAGATCTTCAGAATTGTCACCTTTGTAATTCTTCGTACAAACTGCCTTACATTTGACATCTTCGAGGAAGTTGAGTTTGTAAGGGCTCGGTCGTATTCTCTCACCAAAGACTACTTGGCCGAGGTTCTCCACTGGAGACTGGGAGTCCTCTTTATCTGACACACAGAAGTCAAAGTGGTGGTATTCAAATGGTATCACCGACTCTTCAGTGTTCAGTCTATTTACATAAAGTGGGATTTCATTCTGAAACAGATAAAGTTAATAAGTATGATCTGTTACTAGCACAGGATTTAATTAAGTTTTTACCAACATTGTCTAGATATATCCAGCAAATGAATCTTTCCTGAACCTACTGATTCAACATAGCAAGTTTCGCACATTTCAACAAGCATTCAGATAGCGAGATAAGTTACCTATTATCAAGAAAATTTCATGGAGATAAGTTACCTATTATCAAGAAAATTTCATGTAAAAAACTGTACTTTATCAAGTTGTTAATTTACTTGCAGTGTACATTAATTATGGTTGTTGGTTGTGGTAGTACAATGTTATAATCAGTTAGACTCGAGTTACTGCCTTATCACCCGTTTGCAACCTATGAGGAAATGCTGTAACACTGCGCACTGTTGTCAAGGAGATTTTCCTATTGTACTCACTTTGCAGGACTTCCCGTTGTCATCCCCAGCTTTGCAATAGTTCACGGGAGCTAAGCCGGGCAGGTAAAAAGCTGAAATCGGTGTTTGAAGCACCAATGCGCAAACCAAATACGCCAATACGGATACGCTCGACATTTTCTCGTATTGTACCCAAAGTTTACGGCTAAATGTTAGATCTGGTTGTGCACAATGGAGAAAATGGTCCACATAATCGCGAGAAAGGTTTTTCCGAAAGATTTCTAGGTAAAACAACAATTTTTCATAGATCTTTCGTTCGCCACCACCACATTGAAAAACGTCACCAAAACTGTCAGTGTTGCCACTTTAATTTATGTTTCTGAACGTGACTTTTGTAGAGTGACACGACGTTTCTGAACGAAACTACGTCCTTGAATAACGCCCTCTGTTGATAAAATAAGGAACGTGGATAAACTAGGAAGTCTGACTAAAATATTTGACTTTGCTAATAATTTGCAGATGGCACTTTGTCAATTTGGGTCTGTCTTACCGACGCATTATTTGTACCTATTTCAGCTCTATTTCTCAATCGCTAGGTATTTTGCAAACGAGCGTTCTTTTCTACCGATTTTCGTTGGCCATGTTCAAAATTTCGCATTTTTCAGTCATTGGCTCTCATTGGCTTTTTATCGAGTGGTCAGGACAGGACCACTCGTTTTACGACACTCGAATAATAGAATAGACGTCAAATGCGAAGGAAGGAACACCGAAGACGATCGATCGACTATACAAGTCGATCGTGATCTTCGCATGCGATATAACTATATCACACGAGCGATTGAAAAATAGAGCTCCCTATGTTCAGTCAGTCACAGATTACATTACAATGTAGGCATGTGGTAGGCATGCATGCATAAATTCATCCGCTCCCTAGCATTTCTTGCCAGCCTGTACGGAAATGTTGGCGAGTTACTATAAACTCTTTTAACAGCACATAAATCGGGCAGTTCTGCTTTCTTCATACAAATTCATAACATTCTAGTATTGAAAAAGCAAAACTGCCCGGTTTAGGTCATGCAGCATGACTCATGCTATAAGAGTTGATAGTAACCCCTCAGTTCCGCTGCGCATTTTTTCAGCTCGTAGCTCTTTCTCGCAAGATAGTAGCGCGAGAGAGAGAGAAGTTCAGAGAAGTATTTATTTTTTATTTTATTATATTATAGTATTATTAGTAGGGGACTTTGCGCGACAAACAAACAGCGTGTCACACCTTTTCCCATTTGGAGTGGCACAGAAGGCAGGAGCACAATTGTGCTTACTGTTGACCAGTAATTCAATATTCCGTAAAAACACAAAAATACTCTGCATTTAACTAGCTACCTACCTAACTATCTCGCACGTGGACTGAGTGGTTCACGCTGAGATTCACTTCACGAAGCAAATGCTTAGCAACTGAAACAAATGACTATTATATGAGATGAGATTGGTTAATTAAGAATTATTTAATATTAATACGTACCTATATAATTCTAAACCATATATTTGAACTTTCTTGTATAAGAGTAACTGACGGAATTCAATAGTAGTAATAATAGTATATTTATTGCCACAAATGTACATGTAATCCTACAATGTCATTTCGCCCTCTGGGCATAGGTAGCAATTATAGTACCACCAACACCATAGACAAATATCCGCCCGCACGCGCCTGCCTGTGCGGGCCTCTACCACGCCTCATCTGCTCCGGACGGACCTCACCGCCATATGTATAGACGCTACTGAAAAGTACAAAAGATTATTTATCTGAATAATTCACCAAGTTATACTAGAAAAACCTTCATTACTCCTTAGCTGCGGCGATGGGCTGACCCCCCCCTGACACGCAAAGTAGGTATAAAAGGCGTGACGCTATGATATGTTGAAAATAAACATTTTTGCATTGCACGTGCTGATATAGTCCTATCGATCGACACCTAATCATAATTTAGTACTTTATAGACGTAGGTAGGTACCCACACATTTGAAAACATAACATAAATTATTCACGCATGGCCAATCAAAACTAAATGAATCATCGTTCGTAGTTTCGTACAGTGCATTTGCAGTGAGTTTAGATCGGTCTTTAGAGCAAGCTTCGATTATTGCCGGGAGCGCTACCCTGATAAGTAGAAACTTTTACCAGTTTAATATAATAAATAATATACCTACTAACACATACATTCATTTTTAAAAGCTTTTATTTAACTTGCACTGTATGTATGTTTGTTTGTTTGTTTGTTTGTTTGTGGGTATCACGGTTCGCGTCAAAAATGTCGGCTTGAATTTGACCCACTTCCCGTTATCCGATTGAGCTGAAATTTTGCATACGTATGTAAGTTGGATGACAATGCAATATTTTTTTGACTTGGAGCTGATCTGATGCTGGAGCCGGAAGGTGGCCATGGGAACCCTGTTACCAAACGACGCAATCCTATTGTGTTTGGGCTCATTTGATTTATATTGACAAGTACTTTGATCCTAGAATATTTTTTATGACATGGAGCTGATCTGATGCTGGAGCCGGAAGGTGGCCATGGGAACCCTGTTACCAAACGACGCAATCCTATTGTGTTTAGGCTGACTTGATTTATATTGACAAGTACTTTGATTCTAGAATATTTTTTATGACATGGAGCTGATCTGATGCTGGAGCCGGAAGGTGGCCATGGGAACCCTGTTACCAAACGACGCAATCCTATTGTGTTTAGGCTGATTTGATTTATATTGACAAGTACTTTGATTCTAGATTATTTTTTATGACATGGAGCTGATCTGATGCTGGAGCCGGAAGGTGGCCATGGGAACCCTGTTACCAAACGACGCAATCCTATTGTGTTTGGGCTCATTTGATTTATATTGTCAAGTACTTTGATCCTAGAATATTTTTTATGACATGGAGCTGATCTGATGCTGGAGCCGGAAGGTGGCCATGGGAACCCTGTTACCAAACGACGCAATCCTATTGTGTTTGGGCTCATTTGATTTATATTGACAAGTACTTTGATTCTAGATTATTTTTTATGACATGGAGCTGATCTGATGCTGGAGCCGGAAGGTGGCCATGGGAACCCTGTTACCAAACGACGCAATCCTATTGTGTTTGGGCTCATTTGATTTATATTGACAAGTACTTTGATCCTAGAATATTTTTTATGACATGGAGCTGATCTGATGCTGGAGCCTGAAGCTGGCCATGGGAACCCTGTTACCAAACGACGCAATCCTATTGTGTTTGGGCTCATTTGATTTATATTGACAAGTACTTTGATCCTAGAATATTTTTTATGACATGGAGCTGATCTGATGCTGGAGCCGGAAGGTGGCCATGGGAACCCTGTTACCAAACGACGCAATCCTATTGTGTTTGGGCTCATTTGATTTATATTGACAAGTACTTTGATTCTAGATTATTTTTTATGACATGGAGCTGATCTGATGCTGGAGCCGGAAGGTGGCCATGGGAACCCTGTTACCAAACGACGCAATCCTATTGTGTTTGGGCTCATTTGATTTATATTGACAAGTACTTTGATCCTAGAATATTTTTTATGACATGGAGCTGATCTGATGCTGGAGCCGGAAGGTGGCCATGGGAACCCTGTTACCAAACGACGCAATCCTATTGTGTTTGGGCTCATTTGATTTATATTGACAAGTACTTTGATCCTAGATTATTTTTTATGACATGGAGCTGATCTGATGCTGCAGCCTGAAGCTGGCCATGGGAACCCTGTTACCACACGACACAATCCTATTGTGTTTGGGCTCATTTGATTTATATTGACAAGTACTTTGATCCTAGAATATTTTTTATGACATGGAGCTGATCTGATGCTGGAGCCGGAAGGTGGCCATGGGAACTCTGTTACCAAACGACGCAATCCTATCGTGTTTGGTCTCATTTGATTCGTCTTCACAAGCACTCTGATTCTAGATTAGATTTTTTGTCCAGGCCCCCGATTCTCGCGCTATCGAGATCATCTCCCCAGTCAAGATATCTGTTTTGATACCGCCTAAATCCGTCGAAAATTATCTCGATTTATATTTATTATGATCGAAAACGGGTCGAGATATCTCGGTTGGTCGAAAGGCAAGTCGTAAGAATAGCTTTTTCTTGTTTTTGATAGAGATTTCGGTATCTCAAAATCGATATTTCGACCATGGACATGATCTCGCTAGCGCCAGAATTGTCTCGCTGCAATGATAAAGACTAAAAAGTTAAAAATAAATTAAAAGTAAAAAAACATTTTAAACAAAGCTTTTATTTAATGCCCTAAAAAGAAGAAAATAAAATTTCGATTCAATCAAATGCGTTATTTTATTAAATTACACAATTAATACGATATAAAAGCTTGTTGCGGGAGTTATCTCCAAGTCTGTGCAAATAGTCCCTACCACCTGATTAAGTCTACACAAGTAAATCTCGCTACAAGCTTTGTTATCGTATTAATTGTGTAATTTAATAAAATAACGCATTTGATTGAATCGAAATTTTATTTTCTTCTTTTTAGGGCATTAAATAAAAGCTTTGTTTAAAATGTTTTTTTACTTTTAATTTATAACCATTTAAAATGGTACGCCTCCGGTAAAAATCCAACCCTACTCTACTCTGATGACTCTCTCTTCCTTCCATTTTGCTATTTAATAGCTGATAAGGTGTTCTATAATAGATATTATGCTACCATCTACTTGAACCCTTATCTTAGCAAATAAACATCTGTAACTTATCTTTCCAACTCTGAACTGTTAATGCACTATACTGATCTAATCGCAGTTAAAAGTCAAAGTGAATAATGAGCGCATGTGACGGTGAATTCCAATAAGATGTGGCTCTTGGTGATATTATCAATATTAATTAATTTCCAACAAATACATGGTTACTTAGAAAATGTGCGGACTAAAAATGAGAACAAAGGCAAGCCCTTATTCCTCACTCCAATGCTAGAGGAAAATAGAATTAAGGAAGCAAGACATGCTTCAATCGTTGATCCCGAGATGTTCTTGGGCATCAAAAGCCACTCCGGCTTCATGACTGTAAATGCCTCCTACAATTCTAATTTATTTTTCTGGTACTTGCCCAACGAGCGAAAACTACTGGAGACCACTCCGCTGATCATCTGGCTGCAAGGAGGTCCAGGGTGGACCTCTCTGAAAGGGCTGTTTGATCTGATCGGGCCGTTTCACATAGACGACGTCGGAAAAGGTATTTAAGTACTTACCACCTTTCTAAATTCCTATTTATTAAAAACAATTGACGACCTCTATGGTGTGGCGGTCGAGGCTGTGCTTCTCAAGCTAGAGGTCCCGGGTTCATAACCCGGCTGGGGAGGAAAAATAAATCCCCAGGTCTTGGATGTTTACCTCATGTATACTTATTTGTGATGTCGCTGTTTCTGGTTCCCACGACAGGTATCCTAGTGTGGGGCCAGAAGCAATGTATGCGCCCATAATGATTATTCTACGTAGCTTGCATGGTTCACTATTGGGCAACGAACGACTTCCCCCTTTTGAGTCGACACAGCCTGGTCTGTGCCTAAAATCAATCAATATTTTCCAGTGGTACCAAACAACGTGACATGGGCTAGTGACTATTCGCTTCTATTTATCGACAACCCCGTTGGCGCCGGGTTCAGCTTCACTGATTGCGAGGATGGTTACACCACTAATGAGGATCAAGTATGTCGTGTAACCTCGACCTTCTTCCAACTCCTCGATGTTTAATCTCTTCATCTTCACGATGTTCTTCATCTTTCCATTTAAACTTCTCCTAATTGATGGTCCTCGTCAATATTTTGATATTTATCCTCAGCACTTTCATAAGCATCTCGGTTTTATTAATCTTCTACAACTCCACATCATCCTGACGCTCGTTATCTTCCTAACCTGGTGCTCTTCAACTTTTTAAAACTGTTTCTGTTTCTTTAATGACTTTGGAATCATTGTGTAATCCCTTAATGATGATGTTCCCAGGTAGGCGAGCAGCTCTACATTCTGCTGATCCAGTTCTTTATGGTGTTCCCCGAGCTTCGGAAGGCACCGCTGTTCATATCCGGAGAGTCTTACGCCGGGAAATATGTACCAGCACTTGCGATCCAGATCCACAAACACAACGAACTTGGAGATTCCGATAGTATTAATTTGAAGGTATGTTAGACATAAATACTGATGGGTGTTAGGGAGGAGGTTTATTGGTCTGATTACAGAGCTAAATTAATAGGTTAATAGTGCCAAATAATAACATGTTAGAGGTTACTCGATTTGAGGAAACTCAGTATATTTTCAGTATCTTTAACTAAACTTCTTTTCAGGGTATCACAATAGGGAACGGTCTAATAGACCCACGGAGTATGATGAAATATAGTGAGTACTGTGACGTGTTGGGTCTTCTGGACGGGGCTGATATCGATAGCGTGCGGAGCCTGGAGCAATCGGTCGTGCGGTACATCGATGCCAAGAAGATGGCGGCTGCTTCTAACGTGAGTTAAGCTTTGGGAACACCCGGAAATTTTTGAACATCTTTTGAACAAAACTTGGTGACAGTCTGACGGAACGAGAAGTGAAAATGGAAAACACAACATTTTACGCCTTTTAGAATAGGGGAAAGAGGAGATGATACAGTCTGCCAACGCTTAGCCAGCCAGTAAACTTAGTCAGTGCTCCGTTTTGAGAGTCTGCTCCGATTTGATTTCTACGGTAACATATTCCATTTATACACCTGAAGTTTTCCTAATGGCTTCCAAAGAAACAAAGGCACCCTGTATCATTTTTAAGTAGATGATGAAGATAAGGATTAAGTAGTTTAGTTAAGTCATTAAAAAACGCATCCCAAACCTTCAGGCTTTCAACGCAACTATAGAATTCATCAAACGTCAAACCGGGGTCAGCGTCTACCAGTTCAATAGTGATCCAAGTACATCAACTGAAAAGTATGAACCATTTCTGGCGCGAGCAGATGTCAGAGGAGCCATCCATGTGGGCAATATCTCCTTCGACACTAACAACCAGTTAGTCTATACCAAGATGCTACCAGATATCATGAATACTACGAAGCCCTGGGTGGAAGAATTACTGGAGAGCTATGGAGTCATGTGTTACAGGTTCGTAAATTATTAGCTCTGAAAAATCATAAGTGCCCTGCCCTGCCTTGCAAAATCTTGTCTGCGAGGGCTGCGTGCGTCGCAGCATTACGCCCAGATGATGAGTTTGGTATCACGAGGCTAAACAGGCGGTCAGATCCCAAGGGCTATTCACAGGCCATTTCCAGTGCAGAGTCCAAAGAGGTAACGGACTAAACGGTTGGTCTAGCACTCAAGCCACACCTTTAAGAGTACCTACACGCGCTCACAGTATCTGGGGTGTCTAACCCTCAAATCGTTTCGCCATCGCGGCGTCAAGTAGGTATGCTGCGATATGATATTAATTAATTTTCCTTTATTTCAGCGGCCAAATGGACGTGATCCTGCCATACTTCCTATCGAAGCGCACCTATAAACTGCTCAACTGGAGTAGAAGTGACGAGTACAAGAATGCCATTCGTAGGCCTGTGTATATGAACGGTCATAAAGGTGTAGTTGCGTAAGTTCGCTTCTTCACTAAGTATAAGTACATATTTTCTAATTGATGTCCTGTGTTTCGGATGACAAATTAAACTATGGGTCCCGCCTACTGCCGCTACTCGGTGGTAGTGACCGTAAAGCTGTGTCCGGGGCCTTGATAGGGCAGGTAGATAACTTCTGACTGTCAGGTTGGCCACTAACCCGAGCACTGGGCCAGCGTGGTGGAATACGGCACCAATCATCTCGTATCCGAGTACAGGCTCGTGCCACTCGGTGGAGACATAAAGAGCCACAATATGAGTTTAGCTTTCAGGAGATGCCAATCGTTCCGTCCAAGACTGTAAACGGCCAATCAAATAGGTAGTTAGGTTAGGGACCCTTTAAGGGCGGGCCCTAGGCAATCAGAGCTTAGAATTTCATCCTTAACTTATTTTTAGAGGAAATTAAATAAAAAAAATTAAAAAGGTTAAGCCATACTGTGCCATTTTTATAATGATTAGATAAATAACAAGAACACAAATTCAGATGCGGTGCGAAATTGCAAAATAAAACATTGTGACAGACAGATTTTCTGGCAACTTCAGGAGACTTTTCTATCGAAAAAAATTAATAAAATTACGTTTATGGGAAAGCGAAGTCACGCTGACGCTCGTGATAAATGAGCTAGTGAAAAAACGTACAGCAATAATACTGATCATTCCGAGCGATTTGTGTTTTGTTAATGGCTGTTTTTGCCTAAGGCGAGGCGCCGTCTCTAACATCAAACATTCAAAATCCTTAGCTTTATCGTTCCATAACCCATCTTCCATAACCCCTGCTGATGGGTGACAGGATGAGATAATGATGATGATGATGATGAAAGTCTTAATTCTAATTTCAGGTATTTAAAACGCGGCGGTAACTTCATAGAAGGTCTGATTCGTCGAGCTGGGCACGGCGTTCCTTCCGATCAGCCTGAAGTTCTCAAATATCTCTTAGATAAGTTTATACTCGAGTATAGTCATAAGAATAATGAGCTCTTGTAAGTTTGATGAATTGGCTAGTAGCAGTAAGTTCCGTTATCACCAAATTCAAGTGGCTCTTCACTTCATCTCAACATTTGATTACAAATAAATATTTTGAACAAAACAGAACATAACTATTTATTTATTTCTCATCTAACATAATCCTTTCCTATTCTATGCCTTTTAAGGGTTCCGATCCTTAAAAGAAAAAAAAGGAACCCTTATAGGATCAGTCTGTTGTCCGTCCGTCCGTCCGTATGTCTGTCGAGACGTAACAATCTTCAAGTGTGATCGGAAGCCTAGGTCCGCGAGTCCAGCTCTCACTTGACCGTCTATTTTGTGAAGGGTGAACCCTGGAGCTATGAAAATTGTTACAGATGTATGCGTCCTATCCGTCCGCCCCACCCCAAACCCAAAGTGTATAAAATAATTCACCAAGTTTAAAAGGCTGGGGTGCGTGCTCGCATCGAGGGTTCGACTAACTCCATCCTGAGCGCCGCTCGTCAGTGGATGAGCAGCCCACTTCACGAGACATGGCGGGACTATCACGCACCACCACCGGGTTGACCACCGGATAAGGTGCAGTGCAGTAGGGTGTGTAACTGTGTACTACGCGTGTGTGTGCTTGGAACTAATTAATAAACAATTAATTTATTTCAATCTTAATATTTGACAAGTACCTATAATTAATTTCAATCTTATTTTTTTTTGTTTTTCTTCTTATTATTTTAATATTTGTAATTATATTTTATTTTTGACATTTTTATATTGGACACTAGTCTGGAAAATAAACAATTTAATTTAATTTAATTCTAAAAAACCGACTTCAAGTTGACCGTCCGATTCTCGAGATGCGAAAGTCGTCTATAACCACGAAAACAAGCCTGTGAAATCTGTCTTCTGAATGTGTCTACATTACATAAATTAAGTCCACAGCGCCACACAATATTATTATGCTTTAAAGTTAGAGGGTCTAACCCCGAGTTTCATGAAACATTTTTTTATTTAAGCAAATGCTTAGCAACTGAAACAAATGACAATCCTACGAGTTTCTCTAGTTAAGTGACAACTTAAATTTTAAAATAGTTTCGTGAAATTCAGGGTATGACTATAAGTTCATGAGTAATGAAATGAATAATTAATAAAATTACAGAGTTGAGCTTGAGTAAGCTAATTTGAAACAAAATGCAAGAGAGAGGCTGGGCCTAGTGCCCAGCGCCTTATATAAACGTGTGTGTTGGACCCCCCTCTACTCCCCTATCTGCCCCTCTACGTTTAGTTACACGCGCGGACAATGACCGATAAAAATCTAAAAATACTTGAAAAACGTAGAAACATCGAAGGAATTATTCATTTAACTATCTATAGTTAAGACGGCGCCCTAGGCCAAAATAGCCTCTAGCAAAACACAAATCGCTCGGACTGATGAGTATTGCTGCCGTAAGTTTTTTCACTAGCTTGTTTATCACGAGCGTGACTTCGCTTTCCCATAAACGTAATTTTATTAATTTTGCACGATAGAAAAGTCTCCTGAAGTTGTCAAAAAATCTGTCTGTCACAATGTTTTATTTTACAATTTCACACCGTATCTGAATTTGTGTTCTTGTTATTTATCTAATCATTATAAAAATGGCACAGTTCGTTCCTCAGTTAGACTTGCTCAGTTTGGCTTTAATTCTTTAATTTAATTTACTCTAAAAATAAGTTAAGGATGAAATTCTAAGTTCTGATTGCCTAGGGCGCGCCCTTAACAAAAAAAATATTAATACCTTAGATATTTACGCACAGATAACTGTGGTTCTGTTTGTATAAAAAGCATGTTTCGATATATTTTTACCTGAAAAAGAATATTCATGAAGAAAATATTGCTGGTAAGTTAAAAATTCCAGGTAATCTGGAAGTTGGCTTAGTTTTTGATTTAATACATGTTAATAATAAACAAACATAAACATTTACTTCAAGCAAAGCATGACATACATTGCTTCTGGCCCCACACTAGGATACTCGCTGTGTCGAGGGAACCAGAAACAGCGACATCACAAACATGTAAACATCCAAAATCATCCAATGTCAGTCATAAAAAATGCAGTATTTGAAGGATAATAAATCATTTAAATATCAACGTGTACGTCATAAATAGTATGAGTTATCTATCACTGACTCTAACAGAGGGTCAACTAACAATGGTTCTTGTAATATTGGCTGGTGCGTCGTCATCGTCGCAAACGCCGCTTCAGACACCCTACCTAATAGATTGCAAGCAAAGCGTATACGATTTGCTTGCAATCTATTTACGATCTATTTGCGATTCTTTAGGAGCATACCAAATGACGCCATTTTGGGTGTTTTAGATGCGATAGCGATCCAATATAAGTGCGTTTCTCAGAGCAGCATCCAGGACGAGTTGAATAAAGTGTCCCTACGAGAGGATCTCGCTCTAGTCTTTTGTGGGCACCCTTGGAAACAGCCTTGCTACCACAAAGACGGAACATGCTGCTGCTGATGTGGAGTTTGGCACTTATGTAAGTGACTAGTTGTTACAACAACAAATAATATCGCAAACTGGTATAAACCGGACACTAAAAATAAACATTTAAAATACAAACGTAACGACAAATTTAGAGTATCGTCTCCACAAGCTATCAAGCATGCAGGAATCTATCCGCGATTGCAGAGCGTGGGAGCCGCGGAATGCTAATTCGGTCATTGGTACCCCGTACCTGTCCGATGGGTAACTTGCTATACAGGGGGCCGCGAAACAGGCTTCGCAGGTCACAGCCGTGGGAACTTAGGAAACCGAGTTTGAAAATGATCTCAGTGATACCTGAAGTAGTGATGAAACGCGGATCCGTTTTGATTTTATTGGGTACTTTACATTGCATACAGTTAAAACGTAAGATTTTTAAACATTTGCAACGTTGAGATTAACCTTCCTTTGTAATTTCCATTACTGTTGGTTTTGTTTTGAGTAGTACGTACTTATGCTTAATTACTCAAAACAATACCTCATCAGTTTAGCATTAGCATCAGCTTCAGTAGAAATGAAAAATCTGTCAAGTGCGAGTGTGGTCAAGTGGACTCTCACTCACATGAAGGGTTCCGCACCATCGTACAAGATCCAAGTGCCTGTGAGTTATTACGACAATATCTTCACCTCGAAATTTCGCTATCCAAAAGAGTCAGGCGCTATTGTGTTGAAATTGACTTAGTACTATTTAATTCTAAACACACTTACTTATTCGTGTGTATTTGTTGTTATAGCGGCAATAGATATACATAGACATTCTATTCTATTACGGTTCGTGTTATAGAGCTCGCTGACGGACAGACGGAAGGACAGCGGAGGCTTAGTAATAGGGTCCCTTTGGCATCCTTCGGGTACGGAACCCTAAAAACACAAATATTTTCAATTAGCTTTGCCTGTAATGCAGGTACTAACACAAACTAAATATTTGGGCATACCAAAACCGAGCGTCCTGTATACAAGGAGATACAATCTGAGTTGAAGACTCCCAGGACGCGTTGAATATAGTTCACTACGTGAGGATCCGCGCATCATTCCGTTGTGGGCACCCTTGAGGAAAGGACCTTGCTACCCCGAAGAACGAGACATGCTGCTGCTGGTGTGGAGTTTGGCACTTACGTAAGTGATTTGTGGCAAACGCACGGTTTCTGGAAGAGCGGTCAAATGTAACAGACTGCTAATCTTATGTAAAACTCATTTCAGCCAATCACGTGCCGCTATTTCAATTGGCTGTTACAGAAACCGAGCGAAAGACTTGATTAGCCTATATGTTAAAAATCGTGTTTTTTTTCTTCATCTGTGACATAAGAATTATATAATGACGCAAGTAGGAAATTAGTAGGTACATTAGAATTATTTAGAAGCAAAATTGATTCTTTCTATCGAATTCGAATTTTGACAAAAGTTTTACAGAGTTCCCCGGAATTAGAGTACCTAGTTGGCGTTGGCGAACTGTAGACTCTACCGTAATTTTATAAAATTCAATTTCAATTCGAACCTATACTCTTTAAAGGTGCTCTTCAGCGCTGGCTACCGAGCGGCTCTCCCCACCAAAACTTCCTGATGGGGAAGCACCAGAACCAATCCTCAAGTTCATGGAAGGAAGATATCCAACTGGCAAGGCCAAGTCCACCGCCGACGAAGTGGGTGAACCCTTGCTGATGACACCCATGATTGAGGCGGGGGATCTGGAGAAGGCGAGAGAAGCAGCCTATGTGAATCCGGATTATCTGCTGCCGGATATGGACAGCTATGCAGGCTATCTTACAGTAAGTTTGAAATTTGGTTAAAGATTTGTATGTATCAGGAATCGGAAATCAAGTTTATATTGATCGTATAAATCTCATTATTCCAGGTGAACAAAGAGTACAACGCGAACCTGTTCTTTTGGTACTTCCCGGTGACAGACCAGCCCGTGGAGAAGACTCCTTGGATTA
This sequence comes from Argyresthia albistria, assembly GCA_963457715.1. Lineage (NCBI taxonomy): Eukaryota > Metazoa > Arthropoda > Insecta > Lepidoptera > Argyresthiidae > Argyresthia > Argyresthia albistria. The sequence goes on from OY735255.1 coordinate 2,792,336, forward strand.
TCTGGCTACAGGGAGGACCTGGAGCTTCGTCTCTGTACGGACTTTTCACGGAAATTGGTCCTTTCTTCGTGACTGCTGATAGTACTGTTGAAGGTAGGTACCATAAACTTATAATCCTTTTCTGGTTATGTTAATTACCTGGATTAGTAATTTGGACCTTCCTTCCTCTATCCACACTTATCGGTGGAAGAGCGGTTATCTTGTCACTGTTTCATCCCTGAGCAGTCTTTCCATCCATACCAATGGATTAGAATGTCCAGATCTTACAATGCTATGCAGTGTACCAAGTAAGTATTCAACGTTAAAAGATGATTGATATTGTTTTTTCCACAGAGATGAAATATTCATGGGGCAAGAACCACTCATTGTTGTTTATCGACAACCCAGTAGGCACTGGGTATAGTTTCACAGATGACGATCGAGGATATGCCACAAACCAGACCACGGTAACTATAACATGTCTTTTCCACCATGTCCAACATAGGTGCTTGATCATCATCAGATTTTGCTTATTCATACTTCCTCGTCAGGAGTTATGAGCTTTTAGAATCGATACCCACCGTCATATATTGCAGCATAGGTTGAAGTTAACCGAGGCGGATTTCTCGGTTTTACGTCGCTCACCAGGTAGATTCATTATAATTTGTGATGTAGTTCTTCGGGCTTTATGAGACGACTGTGACGGGCAACAAAATCAACAAAATCATTTTCATAATCAGATCGGAGAGAACCTTTACAACGCCCTGCAGCAGTTTTTGACAATCTTCCCCGAACTACGCAAGGCTCCTCTGACCATCGCCGGCGAGTCATACGCAGGGAAGCACATACCCTCACTGGGAGTACAGATCCTCTGGAATCGGGATAAGGATCAACCTATCAACCTTCATGTAAGTAATGACTACATAGCAGTTAGCACTCATGAAAAAAAAAAACAATCCAGTACATAAAAATACCAGAATAAACATTTCTATGTAAGTTCATTTGATCTGGTCCAATACCCCGGAGATTTCTTTCCTGAAGGGGATACCCCTTGCTTCTGTAATGCAGTACTACACAACAGAGACAGAAACAATGCGGCTCTAAAGTGGCTTGGAAAGTAAGAAAAATAACCTAGTTCCCTCGAGGCCTCCTAATCCAGCTAGCGCTGGAGTTGGGATGGCTGAATTAGAAGATAAGGTGCAGGGGAAATTCACAAAGGCACCGTTCAAATGGGCCAGGAGAAAGCTACTGGAGAAGAAGAAATCCTGATTTCCTATTTTTGCAGGGCCTGGCCATCGGCAACGGGTTTATGGACCCGGAGAGCCTGCAGAGGTACAGCTACTTCGTCCGCGAAGTCGGCCTGGTGGACGACAATGTGGCTGACCAGATGAAGAGCCTGGAGACTGCTGTCGTGCAGTTTATCAAAGAGGGGGAGATGATCAAGGCTTTTGCTGTAAGTTATCATTAAGAGGACTGGACATCTTTATTAGAACTATAATTTTCAACCCAGATCGACCACCTCACTGCTGGCTGGGTATAGGTCTTTTCTGTACAGCGACAATAGTGTCAGTTACAGGTAGGTAACATGAGAGCTGAAGATGGCAGAAGGTAGTTATGATAGGTTTGAACGGGCATAGAAGTTAAAAGTGCCTATGAACATTGCAGCATCGATGAACAAACGATTAAAAAAATGGCCTTTGTCAATAATAAAATAACATTATATTGACCATTCCAGTACTACAACTACCTTCTCAGCGTGTTCCTTCAAGAGTCCGAGTTGGATGACCTCTACAACTACATCGACGGAGCGACCAGCCTCGACGACTCACCCTACATAGACTACATCCAGTCCGGAACCGTGCGCAGGGCACTTCACGTCGGTAACACGAACTTCACATCAATAGGACGAGTCTACAGGAAGCTTGTGCCTGACTTCATGCATAGTGTGAAGCCGTGGGTTGAAGAGTTGCTGGAGAACTATAGGGTGATGTGTTACAAGTGAGTTAGACTACTCTTCCAGACCTTCTTTTCCAGACACAACAATCACCTACTTTTCCAAACCTCGTCCCTCTAGCAGAGTCATAGTAAAATGAATACACCATATTAATTTTCCTTGACAGTGGTCACCTGGATATCATCGTGGCCTACCATCCTTCGGTGAATACGTACAACGCCTTCAACTTCTCCGGCACTGAGGAGTTCAAGAAAGCCAAGCGACACACTTGGTATCATGATGAGAAATTAGCTGGGTAAGAAAAAATAGTTTCAAAGTTGCTCTACATTATAAAGATCATATCAAAGGTCATAGTGATAGGAACGCACGCACCCATTATTTGGATGAGATATCCGTAGAAAGTAGTCGCACGCCGCACCAGCGATATAGGCTCCAAAAGATAAAATGGGGACTTGAATGGATATGTATCTCCCAAAATAGTCGCAGAAGGCAAAATGAAAGACAGGTGTGCTTTAGAAGTGGAGATGTGTTTGTCCTGCATTGGTAATCACAATAATGAAACCAAAAACAACAAACGTAGAAAACCCGTTGATTATGATTTTCTTCCTGGCAGATACTACAGGACGGCCGGCAATTTCACCGAGGTGATGATAAGCGGCGCCGGCCACATGGTCCCTGCTGACCAGCCGCCTGCCGCTCTTGGCCTCATCTCGGCGTTCGCGCGCGGAATCTCGCTGGCAGACGACACGGGAAACTTGGTGCATGTTGACAAACACATCACCAAGGTTGACTGATGCTCGTGCAACATTGATAAGGAATTGAAGGTTGTTTCTGAGATAGGAGGTATTAAATGGTGGTGTATATTGACAGCATTGAATTTTATTTCCCACCAATAAATACATAGAGGGGCTTGACCGAGCTGAGGGTAGCCTTTATTAGGTAGCCAAACTATGCGTAATTAAATTCCAGGGGAGTGCTAGTAATTAAACGCTTCACCCATAGCTAAGGACGAAGGTCTATCCTTTCATATAACCATTACGTTTTTCCTAAGTTATCTTCCTGTAAATTATGACCAAGTTGTTACCTAGAGCACACGGTATTATCCTCATCTTTCCTCTTGAGACGACAGTCAGCATCTTAGTTAGTACTTAGGACCTCATTACATAATTTTCTAGATAGGTATGGAATCACTGGCGGTAAAATGTAAGATCGCAGCATTCCTTGTCACCCAACAACTGATCTGTATCTGTGAAGCTATCAGCGGTTATAAGATGATTTGTATAGAGAAGTGAAAAATAAAGTTGCTCTGATTAAACCGATTTGATAGCAAAAGTTGTTCAGAATGATGTCCCTAACTCCCCAAAATGTTTTGTGGCTCCATACGCCAAACACCCGGTATAATATGAGACAGTTACCTAATTTAACGCTTGCTTATCAATCACACTTATTTTATTACATATCTGCAAACTAGACATACCTATTCCGTAAGGTGACCTAATCAGATTCGGTCCGCGCTGCATTGTTTTCTTCAACCAATCAAAGCTTCTATCCTCTATGTGTTTTTTGTACTCAAGGTTTCCCACTCTTTAAGTTTGCTGCGGTACGATAAAGTCAGTCAGTATTTATGTGTCGTGAGGGGAAACCGGTCGCCGACCGATCAGTCGACTAATCCGTCATCCGTGCACCTTTGTAAAGCGATGCCATTGAACTTGAGATGCGTTTAGTCCAACTGTTTATAGGTTTGCTAATACTAGAAGTCACAACAGTGATTAGTTTTCAGTGCCTAAAATGGGATTATTGAGGAGTGAATGCTACTTAGTTTTTGGGTGAGTGTTTACTGCTGCCACTGTGAAGGTCGTTCTATTTAATAACAATAGAACGACCTTCCAAAAGGAATCTATATAATATTATTTATCATATAGATTCAGACACAAAAAACATATGAGTTTAACTACCTACGGCCTGCAAGCATGAATGCATGCAAACATTAGTACCTAGGTACCTACCTAAGTTTATAAACAGCTAGGTATGAAAGTAGTTAGTATATAATAGTAAGAGGTATTGTGGTAGTGGCTAGCCGATGGTGGATAGTTATCATCATGAATATCAATTTATTCACTGGATGATTCTTACTGTGATAGAAATTGCCAGTCACTGGCCAGATTCGTGGTGGGTGACATTAATTTTATTTTATATTTTTTCCTTGATTGCAGAACAAGTTAGGTATACCTATAGGTTAGTTTCTTGTTGTCGTTACGTTAGAACCTTTTCTGCCAGCTATATTTGTCACTCTGAATATAAACAAGGCCTAGCCTTCGTTAACACCTAATACTTAATTAACTACTTATTGACATTTATGGGTCTACTCCTGCTCAGCAATCCACCTGTCTCATCCCTATTTGGTTTGCTGGAAGAGATCTCTTATTAGAGATAAGCTCGCCTTTGTACACGTTTTCTATGTTTTTTACTGTCCTATGTAACTTTTTGTGTGCAATAAAGAAATTATGAATTATGAATTTATTTACTTGAGACCTCTTCGACATTTCAGGCTGCTCTACTTCTCAACCTACACATCATCGACGAAGAACCTCATCCTGTCTCCTCTCATCAAACAAGGAAACATAGAAGCAGCCCAGAATGCTTCCCAAGTAGACCCTAATCTATTTCTGAACGTGACTAGTCACTCTGGCTACCTCACAGTGGATGGGAAGTACAACTCTAATCTGTTTTTCTGGTACTTTCCTGTTCAAAATCGGGATTTGAAGAAGACGCCATTGATTGTATGGCTCCAAGGAGGTCCAGGGTCGAGCAGTTTGTATGGGGTGTTTGATGAAATCGGACCTTTTTCATATGATGGTCAAGAGCTAAGTTGTGAGTATTCGTTTTTTTTGCAGATTTTTATTAATGCCTGATGAAAGTATATCGTGTTCTAATGTGGTTTCACGAAAAACCCTCCAACTGATATAGGTACTACTATGTTGAAAATTGGTTTTATACGATGGATTGCTATCTCAAAGAGGAAACTCCACATATCCACAACCAGTTATTTTGTGTTGGATAATTCCGGTTTGTCTCTTGATAAATACAAAGCAGACATGCAAATGCACAACATTATGTCATTCATGCACGCATAATCACAAAACTTAAAGCGATCAGAAATTATCCAAGGATCTAGGATATTCTTATTAGACTACTTTTACCACTTTTTACACCACATTGTATTACGACGTCCCACGCCATTCTGCTGTTTTCGGCAAAACAATGTGTATTCACAATGCCGCTTTTAAATCTGCCGTAAACTCCGATGTTACGGTTCATTAAAGGACTAAAAGTAAACTACCCAACAGAAGCAGAAATATAAAAATCACGATTTTTGACCATGGTTTCAGTACGCGAGCACTGGTGGGGCAAAGAGCACTCGTTGCTCTTCATCGACAACCCCGTGGGAACTGGGTACAGCTTCACAGACAGCGACGAGGGATACGCGACTAGCATGGCTACAGTATGTATTACTTCAATTAAGTTGCCACAGAAAGCGGTCAATCACCCAAACAACCCCAAGAAATCTAAACAATCTGTGACTATGAAACTAATGTTCAGGGTGTCAAGTCTGGTAAAAGTCCACATAATCACATTGCTACGGTAATGCTAGCTAGTTACAGCATAAAATGGGTATTCCGGTGTTTGAGTAAGACAATTACGCTGTAAAACAGCTGTACTGCATCTGTATTAACATAGTACTTTCATAGCATAACACGTCAGTACATAACAACGTCAAAATAAGGAGCGGAATACCGATTTGACAACAGCGTAACTACCGCATAGCTACCAATGTGCAGCAGAAGACCCATGTGGTTCTATGACATTATGACATTCCATACTCGATCAACTAATTACTATGTGGTTCGCAGACTACCAATTATGTCAAAAACGAGTCTTTGAATGATCAATGATTCATAATCATAATGTGTTTAGCAGACTTGACGCCCAGGCCACTTTAAACGTGTCAACTTTAATTGATCAGCGGAGAACAAATACAGGCCACTGAGATTAGAACTTCAAGCAGACATTCGAATTGGGCACTTCCGGAAGTCGGAGAAGGATGGGAACGATAAAATAAAATGCATACCACTGGAACACAGGTCTAAAACGAAACAATAATTTACCTTCCAGTACTCATCGCACCTCTACACGGCCGTCCAGCAGTTCCTGACGTTATTCCCCAATCTCCGCACCGCGCCATTATTCCTCGCCGGGGAATCGTACGCGGGACACTACGTTTCGGCGCTCGCTACAGAGATACTCGCGCGAAAACCTGAAGGGAACCTGACTATCAACCTGCAGGTAACTCCTGCAATGCCATTGCGTCTATTCGCATAATGATTGACATAAGATAGGCTTTTAGGTGCCCATCAGCACAGATACTATAATATTATACTACCATCAGTACACTTAGTATGCCACGCTCGAGAAAGGCCCTTATCTATGAAAAAATGTCATTTTCTCTGTCGAGCCCGAGATATCTCGACGTGTCTCGCTCTCTACGCGACGAGGGAGAGGGAGACGGACGACCACATTATAGACATGGCAAGTACTTGTAAGTCTCTCTCTCGAAGTCGAGATAGAGTTAAAAGTGCCACAGGTTTCTTGGCAGCTGAGCGTTCTCTCACCTCTCTTCCGCCCTTGTCTGCGTCTGTCTTGTACCCACACGCCGCTACCCACTCCACGCGGCATTCAAGAGCCAGGAATCTTAGCGCAACCTGTGGGTACGTACATACGAACTGGCGCGGGCGCGGCAATGGCGCAGGGCGATCGGTATAGGAGAGGACTATTTAAATATACCTTGCAATGCAACAGAATTATTAATATCTAACTCTTTCCTGGTTCCAGGGCCTTATGATGGGCAACCCAATACTAGACCGTGAGGACATCGCGAACCAAAGCTCTTTGTTCTACCAATGGGGTCTCATCGACTCGCAAGGAGTGGCGGCAGTGAGGAATTTGCAAGAAGAATACTTCGACGCCATTCGAAGGGATGATAACTATGCGGCTCGCAAGGTTACTAGAATATTTACATACTTTGCCTCAGACCAGACTTGACCACTGAGATAACCTTTTCGGTGGAGTGGATATCAGAAATATTTGCTAATGACATTGATGAACTCATAAAATTTATTTATTACCCTGCCCAGCCCCCTTAGACAAATTAAACGCTAACGCTAGCAAAACGAAACGATGACTTTTTATGTATGCGATTTGACATTTGGCTTCGCTAAGGTGACGTCACGTAGCGATTCTAAATGTCAAATCACATACATTAAAAGTTATCGTTTCGTTTCGCTATCCTTAGCGTTTAACATTGTCTACAGGCACTGGTCTAGCCCATGTCCCAGATCAGATACATGTACATAAACTCACTGTCGTCTGATAAATTCAGATTCATTAAAGCGGCTGCACTGCAATGAACAACTGCCACATTTATGTATGCAAATATCCATACAACTACTTTCTCATTAAATGCCTCCTGAATCACGATGCCCATTCTATTCCGCAGTTCAGAAACCAGCTACTAGACAAACTCTACGACATAAGCTTCCAACAGCAGAACTACAACCTTTTGAAAGATGATCTGGACGACGAAATACGTCGTTTTACGAAATACATCGAGCGACCTGAAGTAAAGATCGCACTGCATACAGGGAGCAAGGTGTTTGATTCTACGAAACAGAAGGCGGTTACAAAACTAATACCAGAATTTCTCAGCCACATGAGGCCGATTGTGGAGAACTTGTTGGAACATTACCGGATCTTGATATACTGGTAAGTAAAGGTGGATTAGACTTCAGATTAGGTAGCAGACATAGCGTGGAGTAGGCAAAAGACTACGGAGCCTTGCTTGGAATCAAATTATCCACATTTTTGGACTTAAATAAATGGTCAAAGATGTGGGTCAACGAATCACCAGACAAATTAATTAAGCGGACAAGGGAAATTGAAAGGTGGACCAAAGCAGTAAAAGGTGTGGTCAAGAACAGGGCGAGAGCACCGAATATGTGGTACAATGGTTAGCCGATTTAATACAAAAGAAGGAGCCGAAACAAATGACGGTGTTTTGGAAGAAGCATTTGCTCAGCAGTTGGCTTTACTTGATAATATCACAGATAACACACATGTTACAGTACCTAACATTGAAAATCGTTCGCCAACTTTTCTATTTAGGTTCAAAACGTGCTAAGCTTAAACGAGAGGATAATAATTGTAACATTTCAGCGGCCAACTAGACCTGATAGCGCCGTGCACGGCCAGCAGCGAGGCGCGGCGCCAGAGTTGGCGCTGGAGCCTGCGGGAGTCGTTCATGGGCGCGCCACGGACGCCGTGGTGGTACGACAATAGGGTGGCGGGGTGAGTGCGAACTTCTATGCCGGTATAGGTAGCAGGGAAAAATTAGGCATCGAAAAAGTATTTGAATTGTCATCAGGTCAGGACTATTTCATCCTGAACTCGAACACTTTTTCGGTATGGTAAATATTCCTGCTTGGGGCTCTGACTGATCCATAAGCTTGCCAAACCTTTACAAACTTGGATAGTTTTTAAAAGCTTTTATTTAACTTGCACTGTATGTATGTTTGTTTGTTTGTTTGTTTGTGGGTATCACGGTTCGCGTCAAAAATGTCGGCTTGAATTTGACCCACTTCCCGTTATCCGATTGAGCTGAAATTTTGCATACGTATGTAAGTTGGATGACAATGCAATATTTTTTTGACTTGGAGCTGATCTGATGCTGGAGCCGGAAGGTGGCCATGGGAACCCTGTTACCAAATGACGCAATCCTATTGTGTTTGGGCTCATTTGATTTATATTGACAAGTACTTTGATCCTAGAATATTTTTTATGACATGGAGCTGATCTGATGCTGGAGCCGGAAGGTGGCCATGGGAACTCTGTTACCAAACGACGCAATCCTATTGTGTTTAGGCTGATTTGATTTATATTGACAAGTACTTTGATTCTAGAATATTTTTTATGACATGGAGCTGATCTGATGCTGGAGCCGGAAGGTGGCCATGGGAACCCTGTTACCAAACGACGCAATCCTATTGTGTTTAGGCTGATTTGATTTATATTGACAAGTACTTTGATTCTAGAATATTTTTTTTATGACATGGAGCTGATCTGATGCTGGAGCCGGAAGGTGGCCATGGGAACCCTGTTACCAAACGACGCAATCCTATTGTGTTTGGGCTCATTTGATTTATATTGACAAGTACTTTGATCCTAGAATATTTTTTATGACATGGAGCTGATCTGATGCTGGAGCCTGAAGCTGGCCATGGGAACCCTGTTACCAAACGACGCAATCCTATTGTGTTTGGGCTCATTTGATTTATATTGACAAGTACTTTGATCCTAGAATTTTTTTATGACATGGAGCTGATCTGATGCTGGAGCCGGAAGGTGGCCATGGGAACCCTGTTACCAAACGACGCAATCCTATTGTGTTTGGGCTCATTTGATTTATATTGACAAGTACTTTGATCCTAGAATATTTTTTATGACATGAAGCTGATCTGATGCTGGAGCCTGAAGCTGGCCATAGGAACCCTGTTACCAAACGACGCAATCCTATTGTGTTTGGGCTCATTTGATTTATATTGACAAGTACTTTGATCCTAGAATATTTTTTATGACATGGAGCTGATCTGATGCTGGAGCCGGAAGGTGGCCATGGGAACTCTGTTACCAAACGACGCAATCCTATCGTGTTTGGTCTCATTTGATTCGTCTTCACAAGCACTCTAATTCTAGATTAGATGTTTTGTCCAGGCCCCCGATTCTCGCGCTATCGAGATCATCTCCCCAGTCAAGATATCTGTTTTGATACCGCCTAAATCCGTCGAAAATTATCTCGATTTATATTTATTATGATCGAAAACGGGTCGAGATATCTCGGTTGGTCGAAAGGCTAGTCGTAAGAATAGCTTTTTCTTGTTTTTGATAGAGATTTCGATATCTCAAAATTGATATTTCGCTAGCGCCAGAATTGCCTCGCTGTAATGATAAAGACTAAAAAGTTAAAAATAAATTAAAAGTAAAAAAACATTTTAAACAAAGCTTTTATTTAATGCCCTAAAAAGAAGAAAATAAAATTTCGATTCAATCAAATGCGTTATTTTATTAAATTACACAATTAATACGATATAAAAGCTTGTTGCGGGATTTATCTCCAAGTCTGTGCAAATAGTCCCTACCACCTGATTAAGTCTACACAAGTAAATCTCTCAACAAGCTTTTATATCGTATTAATTGTGTAATTTAATAAAATAACGCATTTGATTGAATCGAAATTTTATTTTCTTCTTTTTAGGGCATTAAATAAAAGCTTTGTTTAAAATGTTTTTTTACTTTTAATTTATATTTGGTGTGCTTACGACATGTAGGACACATGCATTTTATGTTCGAAGTAGCATAGTTTGCGGCAAATGGCAAACGTTTGTATCTTGCATTACACGTATGGCATGGCAAGCGGCCAATAATTTCATTCTCATCCAAATGCTGATCAAGATGGCATCTTTGAAGGTCCTATTGTTGCTCGGCGACATTGGCGATAGAAACAGTTATGTTACGGAACCTTTCGCCCGTGTCCGACACGCACTTAACCGATTTTTTGATACCCTCTCAAAAGGCGTCCCGAATGTACCCTACCTATTTCCTTTGTGTATATATCAAGGGCTTTTTTCATTCCAGCTACGTGAAGAGCGGCGGCCGCCTCACCGAGGTGTTAGTCCGTGGCGCAGGCCACCTGGTGCCCTTCGACGTTCCTGCGCCGACGCAGCAACTCATCTCCTACTTCATACGCAACCTCGACCTACCGCAACCCATCAATTACCGCCCCGTTCCTACAGACACTGCCACGCTTAAGAGCATTGAAACCCCAGAACATTCTACTGATAATGCTACTAAGTCGGTAATGATAGTGAGTTTGGTATTCAATGTGTTGTTTGTGTGCGGTGTTGCTGCGGGTGTGGTAGTTTATAGGTTGAGGAGTAGGAAGGACTCGTATAGATCGTATTTGAATGATAGTGTACTTAATTTATCGTAATAAATAGGCTTATACAACAGGATCTAATGCGATTTTGGTGTATTACTATGTACCGAGTTCGTCAGAGTTAGAGTTGAAATTACTAATGAAATTACACTCTCTATCATAGTCGTGAAATTCAAGGCAGAAGACGTATTTATAGTAGATTGTACAACAAGGGCATAAAACGCACCATTTTACCCGAGATGACCGAGATGTATATATCCACCCGAGCCGCAGGTGGATAGTCATGTCGAGGGTAAAATGGGTTTTATGTACGAGTTATACACTCTGCTTTTCACTTCGATTGTGAGGAAATTAAACAGAAATATTGCAAAAAAAAGTAAATATTTTGAAATAATTGCAAATTGAAATTACCGAGAAAAAATAAGGACTTCCCGCAAATAAACTTTTTTTTTTTGGACGTGCCTCCGCAGCCGGCTCTGGCCGCCGGCAGTGGCACTTAGCATAGGTGTATGTGGCTGTTTACCTGACGACCTTTGTCAGAGTCTGAGATTTAGACGAAGATTTTACTGATTTGATTTGATTTTATGCTGGCTATACCCGACATAAAGACGAACTTTATGAGCATGAGAAGTGAAAAAATATATTCATCAACTTACAAAATAACTAAAATCAACAGCTGAATTAGAGACAGCAAGTAACATTATGTACTAATCATTTAACAAAAATGTTACCTTAATGCACGTCTGTTGACGCAAAAATCATCACTTGTAGAAACTACACGTTTTAATTCCTTGATTGTTCTGTCACATGACCCTGACAAGGTTGTTCAGCACATCCGCCAGGCGATTCCCGGTCGTCACCATCAGCTGCATAGTTTCCAATTTATTCCGTTCTATCTCCACCAAATCTCGCTCCATTTTAAGCATCTCTTTCATAGCTGTCTGAAACTGCAAGCGTAATAGTAAAGTTCACCTGAACCATATTTATGATAGTTGTATTTTTTGAAGAGTTTGGTAATTGGTACTTATGTAACATTGATTGTCTAAGGCTGGATTTTACCAACAAAAAGTTATGCGAAAATAACTTTTCCGGGGATAATTTGTATATATTTGCGGTTTTTTATAGATAATGGCACGGAACCCTTCGTGCGCGAGTCAGACTCGCACTTGGCCGGTTATTATCTAGATAAGATGCCTCTTGATTAAGCCTACTATTAAAAACAATATTATATTCTTCTTTTACTTGCCAGGACTGGAAACAGCCTCTCAAATCTCTTCATCATTATACAAGGTGTAAATGAATTAACGCAAAATGAGAAACTACTTTGTTAGGGACATCATTCTGAACAACTTTCATTTTGAAACCAATTTGATCAGAGCAACTTTATTTTTAACTTCCCAGTACAATTGGCCTGATTGGGTCAGCTGATTTGTATAGAGAAGTGAAAAATAAAGTTGCTCTGAACAAATCAGTTATATAGTGAAAGTTGCTCAGAATGGTCTCCCTAACAACCCCCTAAAATATGACTACACCCTTCTGTTACACCCTGTATGTGAACAAAACTAAACCAACCTGCTTTATTGGGTCTTTCTTCATAGCTCATAGCGATACTGTCAATTGTATTGGCTCCAATAATCTCTATAATTTTCTCTTCATGTTGTGTAAGTGGCTGGATGCCATCCGGAGGCTCGGTGTTATTCTCCTGAGAGGCCTTTAGTTCTATAGCTTGCCGGTCCACTTTGAATTTTCAATCACACCAGTACTGGACTGTGGGTAAATGTTAGCTTTGAATGAGTCATGGTAACACTAGGAGATATGGAGATACCCTTAGAAATTAGAATGATGTTTTAACTTTACTTATGTACAGTTTGAGCCAATATTTATTGTCTCTTATCTCTCTCACTTCACCTTGGCCTACCAGAGAGAGCTCACAACTTGCTAAGAGCCAAAGATTATTGGTATAGATAGTCTATATCCACTTAGGCTGCCAACATAGATGTAAGCTCCCGGCCTTACACTGAACATACTAGGCTGACATCCCTCATCAGAGACATAGCACCTCTTTTCCTTCTGGTAAGTGACTTGAGAAGGTCTTCTAATTTCCACAGATCTTATGGCTTTGCAAGATAATGCAAAATGCAGGTACCAACCTTAGACCAGCCTTTAGGCGTCATGCTAACCCCGCCAGGCAGTTTGTTTAGCTTCTTCGCGCATTGGCTCCACTTCTGATTCTGAGGTGTTCTGCGGCGGCGGCCGCGGGTGAGGTCCGGGTGAGCCTGCAGGAATTCCAGCAGGGTAGATAACTGTGCCTCAGTTACTTGCATGAGGGGCGTTTCTGGTGGAACTGGGGATGAACATGAACAATGTAATAACATCATGAACAAATCTTGAGTTCACGGCAGTTCACGGTGTTTCATTAGAGTAGTGGTCGTTCCGCCCCCTTAACGACACTCTGAGGTATCACAGTTCACATAGGCTTAACGTTATTGATAGTTTCTGCAGCAAACAGATAGTAAAGTAGGTATTAGTAGTCAGATTTTGTTTTTGTAGCGGTAACTAATGCCGGCAAATGCTTTTTTCGTAAAGTATGATTTTACAAACCTTCGTCCATGGTTGGGCACGCAAATCCAGTGTCTGAACTCTAAAGGTATTTGCCAGATTATTTTTTTGGAAAGGAAACCCGTATTTTATATAAACTTTGGTTCGATCACCGGCCGGCAGCAAAAACAAAACAACAAAACAAACAAGCCAAGCTTAAAGTTTTTCGTTACGTTGCTTGCTATTGCTAGGCTAGTGCTTCGTTCGTGCGGGAAGCCGGGAAGGGAGGGGAGAGGGAAGAGAAGAGGAAGGGAGGTGGGAGGTGGTATTCCACTGACAGCCGGAAACGCACTGTTTTATCGACATACGTAGAGCCCAATTTATGGCTGAAATGTAGAAATCCTGATTTTCTTAGTCAGAGTATTTTTTTCACGAATACAGAATATAGGTTTGCTTATTATATTAGTACCTATAATATTTTGTAAGTCGTTGAAAAAGGTATGAAACGAATTTTCATTTACAGGGAGGTCAGTTAACTGAGTTTTTCCGGAAGCTAAAGACAGCCATATTGATTTTTGGAAAATCTTTGTGCTGCGGTCCGATTTAATCTTGTAGAACTTTTACCACACAATTTGCTGATCCAATTTGAGTCTAAATTCTATATTAATAGGGTTTTAATTGGTTTTCGCCGTAAGAAACAAGTAGCATACGTGCCGAAAGCTCACAACGAACGAATGAAGTCATTACGAAAGAAATGCAAAAGCATATTAATTATTTATTCGTATGCGTCAAATAATGGAAAACAGCCAGCAAAATGAGAAGTAACTGTTGGCTTGTTTTACAAGTAACACAACTGTAGAGGTACAAAGGTTTTCGTTTGTTTGGTTATTGGTTGTCATAGCAAATATTTACTTCCCGCCCGCCCAACTGCGACCGCGTCGTCGTCGACCGCCCATTACTTTACAACCTGACAAAATTGAGATGTTACGTAAATAAACCTTATGTATACTGAGAATCAGTATTTTTCATTTGTTCGAGCAATAAATCGTTTAGCGTAATAAAATTGACAGGGTGAGCATCGGTTTCTGATTTCTGCTTGTTTTGGGTTCGGGTAAAAATGTAGGTTACCTGTTGAATACAGCTTATTACAGATTGAATTGTGGATTTAAATAGTCGCAGGAATGGTGACAAACAGGATGCATTTTTGGAGAAAGGTAAGTTAGTCATTGCTTGGAACGTGAGCCTAGAATTCAGGCTGTGTAAATATAGAGATTGTATGAATCCGCAGAAACCATCGTGGACATTAATGACGTCGTCCATGTGTAGATGTGTAGTTGTGCGAATGTGTGGGTCGTGCCGTAGTAGGTACTAAGTATTTGAAAATAATAAATTGGGTGGATGCATGAGCGCCGGCCGCCGCCAGGAGGGCAGGGGGTGCATCTGCATCTACCTACCATGAGGCGCGGTCGCAGCTCAAGATTTTAGTAATGTTCAAGCAAGAGGTCAACTTTAAATATGGGCGGCGTCATCAGCCGTCCCGGAAATTTCACATAGCTAGCAAGTCGACGAGTATTCCAGAAGAACTCATGGGCGGCGTTAGTCGCCCCGGAAATTTCACATAGCTAGCAAGATGAGTAACGAGAAATCATTGGCGACGTCAGCCGCCGCGGAAATTTTACATAGCTAGCTAGCAAGTCGAGTAACGAGTATACCAGAAGAACTCATGGGCGGCGTTAGTCGCCCCGGAAATTTCACATAGCTAGCAAGAGGAGTAACGAGAACTCATTGGCGGCGTTAGCCGCCGCGGAAATTTTACATAGCTAGCAAGAGGAGTAACGAGAACTCATTGGCGGCGTTAGCCGCCGCGGAAATTTTACATAGCTAGCAAGATGAGTAACGAGAACTCATTGGCGGCGTCAGCCGTCGCGGAAATTTTACATAGCTAGCAAGTCGAGTAACGAGTTCCGCAAAAGTACTCATGGGCAGCGCAATTATTCCTATGTATTTTATTTCCAGGAGGTGCAAGTGCACCCCCTTGCACCCCCCTCCCGGCGCCTATGGTTGGATGGTTAGTAGCAGTAGGAGGTACTTACTCCTACTGTAATCTAATAAAAATAACTCTATGGTGTTATGATGTAGGTATTTGATGTCTTTATGTTTAGATAAGTTTTATATGAAATCACCTGATGAAGTCCGCCATTTTGCTACATAGATATAGACGATTCGGTACTGAGGGAATATCACAGTACCTACTGTTTAGCATAGAGTCGAACAATAATACAAATTAATAAATTAGCAAAGTCGTTCTTGGCCCAGCTGCAAATTAATTTAACTGCTGCTTTTCCAATAGATTGATTAAATTAGCCTACAGTCCGGCACCCGGTAAAATTGCAACCTTCTTGTATGAAGTACACGAACTAACTACTTGCAGTGGCACTGGCAGGCAGTATCCCTGCCACTTGCGAACTGGCCGCACGTTCGCGAAAAATACTCATTCACCGCTTTTCCGACGAAAAAGTAATAAATTTGTTTGCCGCCAAAAAGTAAAAACTGAAAAAAAAACTTGCGGCAAGGATAGAGTGACTGAAAAGTTTGATAGTATAGTATTAACATCATCATTGATGCGATGACTGGTTTGATGAGACTACTAGTAGAGTCGTTTAGTTTTGTATGATATGATAATTATCGGATTTAGCAATGAAAATGATCGAAGTGAAAGTGGATGTGGTAAGTAAGTGATTTAGGTGGGTAAACAAATCTTAAAAAATATTCCTAGATGGTCTAGGGGACCAACATAAGTTTTATATTTTTACCAAAGCTACCATTACTACGCTAGTAATAGTAGTTCAATGAGTGCCACACGGAATTTTCCCTAATGATCTTCGAACCTAAAAGATAATGTCAAGAACCTGACATTCACTTTAATTTGATTACAGTCTATCACGAAAAAGGGTCCTTGTCTTCCCTAAATAGGGGTGAATATTTTACTACTTTCTTACAGCAATATCTCCAATATATAGAATAGGCCCACACCAACCAATTGCTTTAGTAATTAATATGTTTGTTTGATCATAAAACAGTTAAGTACTTAGCTAATTCGCCGCGCCTCCCTCACTAATCACTCTAATCTAATGCGTACACTTCTAATAAGACATTAGAGTTTAATAAACTTAAGGGTTCTTGACACTTTATAATGTACTAACTATAAGTTACCTAAGTACCTAGGGTTCCGATCACACTTGGAGATTGTTTGTTACCTCGTAACTGGTGCAATGGTGTAATTTTTTGTGTCCGTCCATCTGTGTGTCAAGCAAAACCTTTTACATAAAGAACGCGTAGACGTATAAGCTGAAATTTATATAAATTGTTAAGGTCTGTGGTCGCATTAGCTGTGAAAAAATCAGCCTTCTAGCTCAACGCAATAGAACGCTACGACCGTTATGCTGTTTTTTTTTGGATTTTCATAGTAATCGCAATGGACCTAATCCTATAGGGTGCTTCCCGTAGGCCTACAATCATGAAATTTGGCACAAAGCAAGGTTTTATAGCACAAGTAAAGGGAATAATATAAAAACTACAAATTTCTGTTTGTCCACAAAAATATTCAATTTGGTTTACATGGATGACATTATACTGTGAAAACCTAATAACACGAGAAGCCGTATTACACTCTCCAAGTGTGATCGGAACCCTTGGTGCGTGAGTCCTCGCACTTGACCGTTTATTTTACGAAAAGAACCCCTTCGTGCTGCTGCTGGCTAGAAGGTGTGTTACCGCTGAACTCGAGTAATCTTTGACTACTTTTTTTTATGGAGTTGTCAGTGTAATAGAATAAAAAATCCTAAAAAACCTTTTGGCAAAGTGGTTGTAGGTCGGCTCGATACGTAGCATACCTACCCCATACCACCACCACCACCTAGAAATGAGATAGATAGAAATGAGCAGACATTAAGTAGGTAGGTACCACCCACTTAAACAATGTTCGCTGAATACCAAGGTCGCGGTCGATTGCCCTTTTAGCCTCCACCACGTCGATTTGTGATGTCTTTTGAATACAAATTAAGATATTACTACTATTAAGTGCTTTCGTATGGCCGGTACTAATCGTTATGCACGTGCTATACGTGAAATGCATTGGTAAGTATGGTGTAACACGGTTTATTTAATTATAATTATGTATATTCATCACTGCAGATGCGTAGCTGCTGCTTTTAGTTGCTCTATCTATAGGTACTAGACTGATTATATGAGTCCTCTCAATCCTAAAGAAGGTACCTACTTGTATTTCTCTAAGTACTTTGCTTAGGGTAATCTAATAGAAAATTAATCGCTGAATGTGTTGATCAGTTGAAACTTGCAAAAGGCTAGACCGATTTGGAAGATGTTTTTTTTTAAATTATATATTAGTCCACGGGCAGCTAGTTCTTTAGTCTTAGTACGTCTAAAGACACCAGTAATGGCTTTAATAAAAAGTGTCTTCGCTAGCATCAATGCTCGTTAGCTTTTATCATAACTACGAGCAAGTATAAGAGTAATAGGTAATAGCTCGCCTTTGTTAGGATTATGATTCTAAAGAATTTAATGTCAGGCGAGACACGTATGTGTACATACATCAGACGTATCATGTCTAAGCGCAGACCGTAGAAGTTATGTAGTTTAAGGTGTAACAGAAAGCTGTTGTCATATTTTATTCATCTTCATACTTTGGCCCAGACTAGGCTCTTCAGACCAATAAATTGTCGTTAAAATATTATTCCGTGAATCCGGGTTCAGCGGCCATTATTATCGTGTCCATAAAATAATAACGCCATCGTATCCTTTTAATCGTATGTGTGTACCTATATCTAACTTTTTATCAGCATGCCGTGCACCCCACAACGGCAGCCACCAGGTCCACTCCCAGGGTACCCGTCACCGGGAGCGCCTACGGATCCTGGTGCAGTCCTGACGTCACACCTTCGCATGTCACGTGAGTCTGTAGATATAAATCATTTTTTTTACATTTTAAAGATTTTTTGTAGTATATGGTGCGACAAAAAGAATTGGGGAGTAGAGTAGCTTGTACTGAATTTTAATTTTCTGCTTGAAATTCTGTTCTAAGTTGCGTATTGGTTGAGATCAGGTTGAGATATAAGTATGCCTTTTTTAAGATTTCTGGAAATAATACCCAATTCTTCCACATAATCCATCATATTTTGATTATTCTCGTGATAATTGAGTAAATAAGTAATTCCTTTATTCTTGATAGTCAGCCTTCCGAAAAAATTCAAAAGTTCCAACAACTGTTACACAAAGAATAAGATTATTGATTTCGAAAGTTTGTAAATGGTTAATCGTCAAAGTAAAGATGAGAATTTAAAATTCTGTTACACAAAACCTAACAGCCAGCTAACTCTTTATTAATCTGTGCAGCCAGTAAGTTTTTAAAACCACTTTAAAACCATACTCCAAACACTCTGTATAGGCATAGACATGCATGGCCCTAGAAGTATTGCTCTCCAAACGTTATGTAATAGTGATTCATTGCCCTCTGTACAGACGTCTGTACGCAGCACCCGTAGCATGCCGAGTGCGGGGGCAGGTTTTGTCGCGGAAGGTGAGAGACAGAGACATGTACGCGCGTGCTCGGTCCTTCACTCTCACGCGTCGTGGTCGTGACTCGTGACTATAGATGTGTCGAGCCGGCATTACGGCAATGGAGTACTATTATCTCTTCTGTGGCAATGTTGCCGGCTCGGCACATCTATAGTCGTTACCCCCCGCGGGAGGATTCTTGCTGCGGGTGCATGGTAATCTTTTATCTTCCTTGGTAATTTTTCAGATCTCCTACAAGCTCCAACGCCGCTACAAAAGCGGAATACCGCGATTTTACTCCGGATAATCCAAGGTATACTCAAAAGGTCTTCACCCGTGATAAGTATAGTATTATAGTATAGTAAGTCACATATCGACTATCTAAAACCGGTCATTCATATCATACCCCGTTTTAGATCTATGTCGTTATCATGTTATACCAATTTTTCAGTTCGATCTTGCTATGATAACGCCACAATGAGACGCTAAATATAAATTCGTTCCCTGTATCCTTAAAACATTTTACAATCATTTCAGTTCTGGGGACGAGCAGCACACAGTCCGTCTGTTCACAAAGACTCCTCCGCCTCAGTATTCTTCGAAAGATGACATCATCCAGGAGGCACCCATAGAATTAGAGGAAATCGAGAAACCCAAGTTCAAAGATAAACCTTCTGAAAGGTATGTGGATTATTAGTCTGATGAACT
This sequence comes from Argyresthia albistria, assembly GCA_963457715.1. Classification (NCBI taxonomy): domain Eukaryota; kingdom Metazoa; phylum Arthropoda; class Insecta; order Lepidoptera; family Argyresthiidae; genus Argyresthia; species Argyresthia albistria. Next base: position 2,812,135 of record OY735255.1, read on the forward strand.
TTATCACTAGGTGTACTGTACATCAGCAGTAGTTGTCTTAATCTGTTTTACTCGGCTGATGCTGGTTCGAATCTCAGTGCTGATATGTACCCATGAGTTATGTGATTCACCTTTCGTACAATATGAATGTTCTAACTGCAATGAAAAGCATCGCAAGAAAACCTTCCCCACAGCTGCAGTGCCCCCCTGGGGGGCAATTCTCGTGCTATCGTGATCATCTCCATGTTCGTCGATTCGAGATACCGAAAATCTCCAATCGAAAACAATTCATCGATCTCGAGAATTGCCCCCTGTTACGAAAGGTTAAAGTATGGTAAATGGCGTGAAGATATGTAATTTATCTAGCCTAGAAACCCTATCTAAACAGATCATCTCCAGAGACTGACGAGAGTAAATCAGCGCCAGTATGGGAGACCCCTCAAAGTCCCGTCCCGACTTCGCCAATGAGGGACAAGAAACGCTTGTTCCGATTGCCGGCGCTGTGCGATCCCTTCGTGCCCATTGACCCTCAGGGTACGTAAAATTACCTGCTGTAGTAAACGCGTTAGCATAAAATGCAAAATTTTACAGGCGAATGTATGACACCTTAGTTACGCGATTAACTAATATCTGGATTTTTAGATACTTTCATAAAACGAATTGTAATTAGTTTAATTATGTTAGTAGGTATGTAGCCAGCCCCAACCAATTGAATTTCATGCTGTCTGAGTATGATGTAAACATACTCGTAGTTAGAACAATGAACAAGCTCTTGCTCGCCGGGCTTCAATTGATTAATTGTTCTACAATAAGAATGGAACAGCTAACAGTAGGCTCCCCGCTAGCATTATCAAATGTTATTTGCTGCAATACCGTTACGTTAATTAATCGTTATTATTTACTCCAAAAATATTTATGGGTCGAATCTCATGCATGATTTTAGAAAAAATATTTGGTTCTCGGGCAGGACTTTCCTGTTGTGACCCCAGTAAACTTTGACCTAGCCCATGGGTCAAAGTTTACCTTGCATAGTCTATCACTAACTCAGCAATAGATTAGTCGTTACAGCTTGAGCGACTTACTTACTTTCTTTCAAACGTCATCCAGATAATTTGGCAGTATTTTGTTCTTTTTCTTTCGCACACATCTCTGCCGATTAACGTTAATGTGGCCACGGCAGATGTAAACAAATTCTTGAGTATATTCGTACATCTGTAAGACCTCATGACCATTCCAGGTCGTCGCTACATAACCTGGCTGCTGCTAGTGACATGTTGCTACAGCTACAACGCGTGGTGCATCGCCCTTCGCGCCACCTTCCCTTACCAGACGCCTGCAAACACTCCCTACTGGATGGTCGTAGACTACATCTGTGATGTGGTCTATCTGCTAGACGTGGCACTAGTGAAGAATAGACTCATGTTTTTGCATGAGGGATTCTGGGTTGATAGTTATAAGGAGACGAGGAGGAATTATAGGAAGAAGCTTCAGTTTAAGGTAAGGACGAGTATGTCAAGGAATTTCCAGGAGGATGAGGATTGAGTATGAGAGAGCGTGGGTCAGCATGACGAAAATAATCAGAAGATGATGGTTATCGAGATTCTGGTGATGTTTTTGGTGATAGTCATGATGATTAACGTGACATTGACATGATATAAGTTGTTTCTTAAGAACGAATATGATGTAAATGTTTGATGGTGATGATAAATATGGTCATAGTGTGATAAGGAAGCTGATATTAATTGGTGATAGCGATGGATGTTGAATGATGATGATAATAATTATGGTGATGTTATTTATGATGCGAATGCGGACAAAAGCTAAACATCTACATCACTCGTTTCAGTTCGACGTAGTATCACTAGCCCCGCTGGACATCCTGTACCTCTACTTTGGAGCTGACAAGGTCATCCTGCGGTTGCCGCGGCTGCTCAAGTTGCAGACTTTCTGGGAATTCCATCAGGCCATGGACCGGGTGCTTTCCTCGCCTTACGTGGTTTGTATTTGTACTGATTTGAGTCTTTAACTACGCCCATTCATCATTACCCTTTCTCTGCCCTTTCTTAATGGTGCTTCTTTATCCTTCTATTCTGTAAAACACTTACTTACATTTTAAGAATAGAAAACTAATACCTTTTGATAATATGCCTCCGTGAAACTAAAATACTTGATCTCACTCTATTCTGTATTGATTTGCCATATATGATCTTAGCATTTTTATTTTATCATCGTCGTAATCGTTCTCTCGTTCTCCTCTCGTTACAGGTAAGGATAGGAAAGACGTTGTTCTACATCTTCTACCTGATCCACCTCAACGCTTGTGCCTACTATGCCATGAGCGCGTATGAAGGGCTAGGCTCCAACGGATGGGTCTACGACGACGAAGGCAGCGCTTATATCCGCTGCTTCTACTTCGCGACTAAGACTGCTACTTCTATAGGTCTGTCTATTATGTGTAAGACATTATAGGATTTTCTGTGATCTTTTATCTCCAATTCTCCCTCCAATTTTAAGCTATGTGTGCGGTGCGTAATGAAAACCCTGGAATCTCTATAATTCTTTCCAACGATCTTTTGGCGCGCGGTGACAAGTGAAACTAACGCCTGATGACCAATGAGGAGTTAAAGGTGTTGATGACAGGTTTGTTCGTAGCATTAAGTGGCGTCCCTTGTAAACGTCATACATTAGCCAAAAGATTGTTGGAAGACTGCAGCTTCCCGTTCTGCGTGTCATCATGGACCCATCATGGGCCTTTATCTAGAGGGGCCGAGCTCTTCAAACCCACTTCCGGGCAAGAACCCGAAGCCTGTGCCTGGAAATTCCTTGAAACAGATCATGAAGTTTCTAAAGTGTTGCTAGCTCTATGCTCTAAATCGGAGCTCTTCAAAACCTTCAGGTAAGAACCCGAAGCCGGAGAACGAGGCGGAGTACCTGTTCATGACGGCGGCCTGGCTGATGGGCGTGTTCGTGTTCGCGCTGCTCATTGGACAGATCCGCGACATCATCGCCACCGCGACCAGGGCGCAGGTACCATGGCGGTCAATACTCCGTAATGAATTTTAACTAAACCAACGACGGTTAGATGGTATTTTTTCTGGATCGCTAAAAAGGCTGTGGAAAGTCCCGAGGAGTGAAAATGATTGCAGCTGTTTCGTTGAAGCAGGCACTTAAGACGGCGCCCTAGGCAAAAAGAGCCTTTAGCAAAACACAAATCGCTCGGAATGATAAGTTGCTGACTGCTGTACGTTTTTTCACTAGCTTGTTTATCACTTTGCTTTCCCATAAACGTAATTTTATTATTATTAATTTTGCTCGATAGAAAAGTCTCCTGAAGTTACCATAAAATCTGTCGTAAGCATTGTGGGCGTCTGAAAGTGGGTAAACCGGAAAAGGATATAGAGGGTCGAGGATTGCCAAACATTGGGATAACTTTAATTTTCTGTTTCTGTCTATCAGTAGAGCCAAACATACCTACATATTTGTGAATTAAGCACCGACTATCGAAGGAATTAAGCATTATTTTGTCCTGCAGGCCGAATACCGTCAAACTGTGGACGGTTGTTCAAGATACCTTCGCAAGCTGAACATGCCGACTGCGCTGCAGAAACGAGTTACCAACTGGTTCAGTTACACATGGAATCAGCAGAGGTGCTTTGGTGAGACGATGTCCTCCATATGATTGGTACAGGCCCTAGTTTCTTGGCACCAGAGCCTGCTCCCATCTCTCTTTGTCTTGCCCTTGTACTAGGATCTCTTGAAACTTGTACCCCATGCAGTTCTCCACGCGGCAGTCAGGAAGAATCTAGGTTGCCCTGTAAACAACACTGACTTAGTCCCGCTCAGTTTTCAAGAATCTGATTCTTACCTGTGAATTGACCTCATTGTCTTTGTCTACATTTACAGACGAGTCAAGAATATTGGACTCTTTGCCGTACAACATGAAGCGAGATGTGGCCCTCGAAGTACACATGTCGACTTTGAGCAAGGTACGTTTCACCATTTAATTTTCCTAGAGATCTCCCGATATTACCCCGACCTCGGTCTTTTAAAAACACGACGCGAGAGAGTGAAGGATAGAGCACGTGCTTTAAATATCTTTGTCCCTCAGTTTCCACGACTAAATCTGCCCCTGCGTTCGCCATGCTACAGGTGCAGGTAACACTCACTACAGATCTAGCCAAACCAAAGGAGGGGCAACCTGTCAATTTGGTATCATCACATCGTGGCAAAATGTACCCTGCTTAAACAAGTGCTAACTCACAGTTACCCCATTTGTTGCTGTACTAATTTTGGTAATGGTAATTCCACCACCCCAGGTGCAGTTATTCTGCGGCTTCGATGACTCCCTGCTCCGCGAGCTGGTGCTGCAGCTGCGGCCAGTGTCCTTCCTGCCCGGCGAGGTGGTGGTGCGCCGCGGCGACGTGGGACACCACATGTACATCGTCAAGTCCGGCGAGTGCTACGTGAGTCCATGGAATACCTTTGTTCTAGATTCTTTAGGTGGGGTGTTTCTTAGGAGGTTTTCTAGAAGCTATGTTATTGGCTTCAATGGTGCCCTGAATTCTGGCTCTGGCGGGGAGTTACCTAGGTTCCTAGGAGGCTTCATCTATTCCATGAATTCTCGCTCAGGCAGGAGGGATGTTTCTTAGCTTCCTAAGAGGTACTGTTACTGGCTTCAACGCTTCCCTGAATTCTGACTCAGGCTGGGAGGTTCTAACGGTGGCTTAATCGATTCTCTGCTCCGGGACCTGGTCAAGGAAATCCCCTGATCATCCTATTCTGGCTCGTTGAGGTCATGAGTTTTATGAAACTTTGCTATGAGCTACTGTTTGGTTTTAACGAGTCCCTGCTCCGGAATTGCCCTGCTTCAGGACACCACATCTGCAGCTTCAGTAAGTGAGTCAAAGAACTCTCACAGCCTAATTTAGACTTTTGGAGTGGGAAAGAGTTTAGCGCAATCTTAATTCCAAGTGTTAAGCCAGATGCTAAAGAATGTATCCCAATCTTTCTAGATTTTTATGCCAGATGCTATGCAATCTGGGCCGAAATCTCCTTGAGTCGCCGATCTTCCTGCCTAGAACCCTTAACTCAACGGCATATAAGTACCGACTACAGACTCATGGCATCCCGTGGTTTTGTTGATTAGTTGTCGTAAAACTTACGTAGGTAGGACAAGCTTTAGGTAGCAAGTAGATTAGGTAGTTGTAGTTCTCATAACGCAGGGTTTCGGTACTTTGCAGGTGATGTCTCAAGAAGAGAATAAAGTGCTAGCTACTCTCCGAGAAGGGGCCGTATTTGGGGAGATCAGCTTACTCGGAATCGAGGGACTGAGACGAAGGACTGCTACTGTCAGGTAACTTCGTACTGACATACTCAAAACATTACGGATGCCGCAGAAAAAACAATAACACTTGGTCTAAGCCATGGAGTAAGACTTTACTTAACTGAGGTCTAAGCTTGATCCTTAGACTTGGTCTAAGGTCTAAACCTCAAGTTAGTGCCAATGATAGAAATAAATCTATAATAAGACACATATCCTACGTAAGGTTAAAAGAACCTCCCAAAACTCTGTAGATGCTATCTAATCGTCAATGGCGATCTCAGTGACCAGCAGATTCTGGATTACCACCTTCCCCTTCGGCCAGATCCCGCGGCTACTCCTCCCTCTTCGCGCTGTCTCGCAGCGACTTGAACGCAGCTCTGAAGCACCACAAAGACCCGGCGCAACTTCTGCGCCTTCGAGCCGACGTGCTCATCCGCGAGAACGCGGCGAGGCAGACCAAGCAGCGGATAGCTGACAGACAGGCTCGCAGGTTCAATGATCAACTTCAACTTCAAAATTAATATTTCTGTAGATATTATCAAATACGGCTTTCCCAAGATCTTTTGGCACGCGGTAATTATTATTAGCGCTTGATGACAGGATCGTTGCATTAAGTTACGTAGAACTAGCGCCCCCGTAAACATCTCCCAAAAGTGCCAAAAGATGGTTGGAGGAATGTTTTCTGATCACAGAAAATTTTTTTTTGGAGAAGAAAGGCAAAGAACCTCCCAAATATTGATTTTCTGGTCTCTTTTTAAATGTTTTGCTTAAAAATTCAGTCAGTCAGATTAACTCCATGCTCTCTTGTCATATTTAAACCTTTGTTATGCATAAAGGTCGGCGAGTACAGCGGGGAGCGGGGCGACAGCGGGCAAGCGGCGGCTGTCCAGCGTGTCTAGCACCGACAGCGCGGCGGAGGGGCGGCGACAGCGGTCGGTCAGTGCGCTCTCCAAGAGGAGGCTGTCCGTGCTCTCGGAGAACCAGGTGGGGTTCACTTCAAGTTCCCATAATAGTGTCGATATTTAGAATAGTAGATTGTACAACAAGTGCATGAAATGGGTTTTATGTACAAGTTGTACACTCTGTTGTCACTTCGATTGTGAGGAAATTAAACAGCAATAGCAATTGCAAATTGCAACACAAAGAAAAAATAAGGAATTTCCGCCAATACACATTTTTAAAGTTCTGTACCCGAAGGGTGCCAAACAGGACCCTATTACTGAGACTTCGCTGTCCGTCTGTCTGTCTGTCTGTCTGTCACCAGGCTCTCATGAACCGTGGTAGCTAGACAGTTGAAATTTTCATAGATGATCTATTTCTGTTGCCGCTATAACAACAAATACTAAAAAACAAAAGAAATTAAATATTAAAAGGGCTCCCATACAACTAACGTATTTTTTTTATAGATAATAGTACGGAACGGAACCCTTCGTGCGCGAGTCCGGCTCGCACTTGGCCGGTTATTTTTTATACGTGGCAATGGCACTTGGCAAGTGTGGGTACACGGGGTACTTTATTTAAGTATCTAATAAATTCTGATATGTCACTATGAGGCATCCTAATCATCCTTACAGCCGCAGCCCTGCAACGCGTCCCTGGCCGCAGCGTGCTCCGCGGCCCGCTCGCCGCTGCCCACGATCGTCCTCACGAGCCAGTGAACCAAACCGTAACCTCAGGGTGTTGGAACTACTAGCTCGTCCGTTCACAGTCCAGCGATCTTCAACCGACCCACATCACAAAAACATAATTCACCAAGTTAAAAACATAAAAAAAACCGACTTCATGACCTATCCCTATCACTTAAACTTGTCCGCACGGGATGCGAATGTCGTCTATGAACTGAACACGCACGATAATGAGCCTACAACATCTGTCTTCTGAGTTCATAGTACTTACTACACAAAATAAACAAATATCGGTCCAAACATAACATCACAATGACAATGAGCGTAAGCGCCATAAAGTCAAAGTCGTATGTAAATACCTACGTAATTTTGGTTACCTGGATGACAGTATTTTCTATGTAGAAACCGAAGTACTGGACTGATTCCTGATTTTTAAAAAATGGGACCAACCTAGAGAGTCTTCATTTCCTACAAACTTCCCTTCCCTTTCATACAAAAAAAGAATTTTTGAAATCATTTCATAAACAATACCAGTTTCGAGGTAACACACAAAAAAAAACATGATAAAAAAATAACACAACCGAATTGATAACCCCCTCCTTTTTTGAAGTTGGTTAAAAGGATCGTGGACTTTTGTGGACGCAAGGACGTTTGAGACGAGTTGTTTCGTCAGTGCAAAGCGAGAGGCCAAACTATACACCTATGGATGGTACCAGTATCGTAACAATTACCTATGGATAAGATAAACCTACCTATGTGATTTAAATACGAGTAGGTACATTAATTAGGTATGGATAAGTAGGTACTTACTTTATTCAGGTAGGCAAAGTATAGGTACATACATGTGTGTGTTATTTTAAGGGCCTCTTTCAAGAAGTCCTCTATCCCCTGAAGCCATATGTGACAGATAATAAACGTAAAATGAAATGACTGATAAATGTATCACTCAAGACGGCGGCGGTGGCGCCTCAGCTTTTAGCAAAACCCAAATCGATCGGAATTATGAGTAGGTATTATTGCTGTACGTTTTTTCACTAGCTTGTTTATTACGAGTGCAGCGTGACTTTGCTTTCCCATAAACGTAAATTTATTAATTTTTGTCGATAGAAAAGTCGCCAGTAAATCGGTCTGTCAAACTGTTTTATTTTACAATTTCACACCGCATCTGAATTCGTGTTCTTGTTATTTTTCTAATCATTATAAAAATGGCACAGTATGTTCCTCAGTTAGACTTGCTTAGCTTGGCTTTTTTTTTTAAGGTGCCTCATGAATAAATTAGGGGTGTTTTTTTCATGTGTATTTCAGGAAATACTAGGCAAATCGTAATCAATTTCTGGTATATGTAATTTGACTGTATAATCTAGGGTTTTCATGATGGAAAACGTGTTTGGATAAAATTTTCTCGATAGAAAATAAATCCAAAGTCAACCCTGTTTTCCAATATTTTTTCCTATTATACCGCAGCAGTAGTAAATATGATCTTTCTATTAATTGTAATATGTGGGGAATTGTTGTTACTAGCGATTTGAAGATTGAAATGTAATTCCCTGTAATAGATTATTTTTTATCATTTTTTTCCGTTTTGGCGCTTACGTTGATTCAGATTAGGCGCGAGCGCACAATTGCTATCCCACTTATTCCTATTCCCGAGTTATATTCGCTTCTCATTTCCGCAATCTTCGTTGACCTTGGTTTGTAATTATTCATACCTCGCCTTAATTTTCTCTAAAAATAAGTTAACGTTGAAATTCTAAGTTCTGATTGCCTAGGAATTTGAATTAAGAATTTGGTTAAGATATAAATAATAATAAACCAATAAACAAAGATTGTTGTATACTTCGTATATATTTATTGCACATAAAAGACAAAACACAGAAAATACAGAGAAGTAATTTACAAATGCAAGCTTATCTCTAAAAAGAGATCTATTCCAGCAAACCCAGGAGTGTTGTGTGTTTTATTATATTTTAATAAACCAATAAAAAAAGATTGTTGTGTGTTTGATAGACATGTTAAAATAGCTAACGTAAGGATAATGTCCTACAATGAGTTGAAATTAAAATATTCCACTTAGCCTATGATAAATATGGTTTTACTAACAATAAAATGTTTTGTTGCGTTCCTGTGGTTTCGGTCCGGGGGTGACACGCGATATTGATCTTACAAATAACCTTATAATTAATATTCACTAACTGTTATTCTATAGCAGAGACATTTTCCTGCACGCGATCTTATCAACGCTGCTTGGTACTGTCTACAAGAACTTCTTTGTCCATGGCTTAATACGAGGGAAATGAATATAGAATATAATATACATGAATAAACAGTCAAGTGCGAGTAGGACTCGCGCACCAAAGGGTTCCGATCACACTTGGAAAGCGTAACATGTGTAATTATAATTAGGTTTCCACATAAAAAACTAAAGTATAATGTCATCCATGTAAACCTTTAATATTTTTGTAGAAAGACAGGGCAGTTATCAGATTTTTTCCTTTACTTGTGCTATAAGACCTTGCTTTGTGCCAAATTACATGATTGTAGGCCTACGGGAAGTATCTACTCTATAGGTTTTGGTTCCATTGCGATTACTATGAAAATCCAACAATTTTACAGCATAAACGGTCGTAGCGTTCGATTGCGTTGACCTAGAATGTCCTAGAAGGTTGATTTTTAGAGTACTGTACCCGAAGGGTGCCAAACGGGACCCTATTACTAAGGCTCCGCTGTCCGTCTTCTGTCCGTCCGTCCGTCCGTCCGTCCGTCCGTCCGCGGGTCCTAGAGCACGAACCGTAATAGCTAGTTGAAATTTTCACAGAATGTGTATATCTGTTGCCGCAACAGCAAAAACTACTGAAATACGAGAGATATTACAAATATATCTAGAAGCAGTTAGGCTAAGCTTAGTACCTAGTCAGTTAGCGTGCTGCTTATCTTAACGACATCGGTAACGAACGATTGCATCGAAAGAGTTAGTTACGTACTGGGTCGATACTTAGCGAATAGCGAATGGTTTGCCAAAGGAAAGGTTTAAATGGCTGGATTGGGTAGGTCCGCAGCATTGGTACTGCGACCGATAACACGAATAAGTCATGTTCACGATATCACTCTCACTCATATTTATCAAAAATCGAACGAGCTCTTAATTTAATTGAAAGGATATTTGGGGGGCCTGTGCGTTAGTACGAATAGTCAGAAGAGTACAGTTTTTTTATACTTTTATTTTATTACTAAGTTCGAAGCCCAAGCCTATAGTCTGTTCGTGAAAAATAACAATGCAGTGAAATTTAAATTTAAATCTGTTAACACACACTCACAGGACCAGCTTTAAATCTGTTAACACACACTCACAGGACCAGCTTCGCGTTCGAAAGTTTGCCTTCTTCAACTGGTCACTGTGAACTTGATGCTTGATAATTGGAAACGATTTGATTGGTTACGTACGGGGCGTGGCTAGGCCGCCGGACAGTGATGACTTTACTGCATTATTATCACGAATAGACTATACAGTTGTATGTATTGTACTTATTTTTAGGTAATTCCGTATTTGTGTAGGAACACACTTGTACGGCACCATATTTTCTATACTTAATTACTCTTTGTAAGTAAGTACGACATTGACATACGCTGGTCAGTCCATTTATTCTATATGTCGGCGGCCGATCGTAGAATCGGGCACATCATGATGTGCCCAAACGTGAAATATCATGAAACGATAAAATCTCATAAGGTAAACACTCAGTAGCTTAGGTGAAGACTAAAGGGGGCGAGCGCAGCGAAGCCCCCGAATAGTCTTCGTGTTCATGTCAAACGAACACGAAGACTATTCGGGGGCTTCGCTGCGCTCGCCCCCTTATAACACAAAAAAACATCACGTAGTGCTGAATAAAAATGCTTTTAAAAAGACATCTTTTCGTTCAAACCCGCCACATCATGATATGCCCAGTAATTGCTTGGGCATATCATGAAATGGCGGGGCACATGACGGCACATCATGATGTGCCCGATTCTACGATCGGCCGCCGACATATATACAATGATCACAAGTGGGGAATCACCGTGATTCGGTACGGATTATGCCCCGGGATCTGTCGGGTATTAATCCACCCGGAAACTAGACTGTGAAGCACCCGTGGTTTATCCACAGACACAGCATTGCCGGCGCCGCGGACTACCACTTCCGTGAGGTGGCCACTTGACTTGTGCCATCTGTAATTCAAATATCAAACATAACGTCACGCCTTTTCCTATACGGGGTGGTTAGCCACAATCAATTGGAATAGGTACCTAGCAGTTGTTATACCAAGAAACAAACGAATTTTAAATGTTTTACCTCCACCCTGAGTTCGAACCAACTGGTGGTGAATTTATAGGTACTTGAGTCGGTACTTAGTAGTGTCATTTTTAGGGTTCCGTACCCGAAGGGTGCCAAACGGGACCCTATTACTGAGACTTCGCTGTCCGTCTGTCCGTCCGTCCGTCCGTCCGTCCGTCTGTCACCAGGCTGTATCTCATGAACCGTGGTAGCTAGACAGTTGAATTTTTCACAGATGATGTATTTCTGTTGCCGCTATAACAAAAAATACTAAAAATCAAAAGAAATTTAATATTAAGGGGGGCTCCCATACAACAAACGTGATTTTTTTGCTCATTTTTGCTCGATATTGATAATGGTAGCAGGTAGACGCTTAAAATGTTCACAATATATTGAGTATATTATTTACTTAACAAATAAATAATTAAATTAAAATTAAATTAATATTTAGGGGGGGCTCCCATACATTTTTTTTGCGGTTTTTTATAGATAATGGCACGGAACCCTTCGTGCGCGAGTCCGACTCGCACTTGGCCGGTTATTCAATCTTAGTCCTTAAATCTATGCTTACCCAGCCAGAGTGTGGTAAAACTTCATGGGATGTCGGGGAGCCGCTAAGAAGTCGGATCGACCAGACCAGGACCATGAGCGGTACAGCCTAGCGAGAGCTTCGCATGGTATAAACAGGTCTAACTGTCCGCTGGAAACAAATATGCTGCGTCAGAACTATCTTATTTGCAACCGTTTGATTATTTTATTCAACATACAATTTGACTGATCAAAATTTATATTAATCTGGCTTCATATAAAAATAAGATTAAAAGGGGTTAAATATTCATTAGGGAATTCATAGAGCTTCATTAATCAAAGCTCTTATAATTTTGGACCGATATCCAGAACTCCGTCAAACCGTAACATGACTGAGGAGTGTCTGTTCAAAATGTCCAATTTCCATTTTTACAAATTTTACAGGAATCGAAAAAGAAATAAAAAAATAAGAGTTTTGGTCAAAACATGTTTTATAATAACCATGAAACCGGGTTCCGGACGCACCACTGAATTTCTCTTATTTATTCTAAATGTTATTACAAAATAATACAAAACACGGGGAACAACACATTAGATGGTAAAAAAAAGTTTCACTGTAATAAACCCATTTCACAACCCGATTTCGTCCCGTCGCAAAAAAGGGTCTTTGAGAAAATTACTCATAAAGAGAAATAAGCCCGTTTGTTCGAAACGTCAAATTTTGAGATTTTTAAATATCGGAAATACGTGCTTTTTGCACAGAATTTTAACACAAATGTATGAGATTTAAGTTACAGTTTCGAAAAAATCTTCCCAAAGTGAAATCGGACCTTTTGAACAGACACTCCTCATGTACATCTTGAACTAAGGCTGCTCTCGCCAAATGGTTCATTGAGACTCTTGTGAATTTAATTCTGGCGGAGCTTGTGCTCATTTGAAAATCCTTGAGATACTTATGTAAAACCAACCAGTAAGAGAGAACATCGTAGTTTTCAAGCAAAGTCTCGAACTCATTCTGGCTGCTGGTCATTAGTTCTTGCGTCAAGTGACCCCTGGTGACAGTGTCGTCGTCTACAAAGCTGAGGTCTCCTACATGAAGCGCCTTCTTCACCTCAGACCGCTGAATGAATGCTCCAAAGGATCCTCTGGTCTGAATTTTGTCTTGAAACAAGTGAAGCGGGTGGTCGTGATGCGCTAACATTAATAGTTTTTGGAGGATATCTGATGATTTCTGAAACATTCCAATACCCTTTATATATGCACGTAACAGTAACTCGTTCATAGCGCAGTTTACTGTATGCGTTTTAATGTCGATGAGACATATCACGATAACATAAAAATGTGTGCTCACGATCTCTGCTGTGTTGCTCCTGTTAGCCTTTATATCCTCTTCTAAAGCTTCCAAATCTGGCTTCAACTCTGCCACTTGTTCAGGGTCTATGAGTCCATAGTTGTAGAAAGGCAGGTGCATATCTATCAATATCTTCGGATCCACCAAAGGGTTACCAACTATAACACCCTGAAAATAAAAATGGTTGACACAAAAAAAATATCTCATTATAGCGTATGGAGACATCATGAAACAAAACAAGTAGTTATTTATGCTGGTTTTTTTTCTTGCTACACCCAATATGGTAAAATTATGTTGACACATTTTTTTTATTATAAAACCTTTAGGACATGTAATTTATTGCAATAAATACTTGAATACTTTATTATCAAATGGGATTGTAAGTATTCATAGTAGTGTCCAATTACCGCTTACTAAACTTAACTACTTACACCTTACCTATACCTGCTACTATGTAGGTACATGACACAAGAATTAGGTAACACCAATACCCGCAAGTTTTAATTGACAAAGACGCGGCTGTAAGTAGAGCAGAGAGACTTACTTACTAAAAACTCGCATACTTACCAAATTCCAAATTATTTATTGCTACATTGTAGTTGTAGAGTTCTTAAAATAAGAAGGTCCCGTCAATGGACCCTGTACCTTTAAGTTAACGTCAATGTCACCGTTGGTCTTGTGGTTGTGCAGCTCCAGTGCCAGCGAAGGTGCGTACTTGCCACCGTACGACTCGCCGGCGATGTACAGCGGCACCGTACGCAGCTCAGGGAATACTTGCACCAACTGCTCCACGCACGCGTACAGTTGCTTAGAGTGCTGCATTGTAACAACACAGAAACGTTAGTATACCAGTGTTAAAGAACACGATATGCCCTCAGGGCCCGGCACAATGACTACGACACGGGGCGGAGTCGCCACGAGACCGAGGGTCGGCGACGCTGCCGTCAAACAGCACGACGACTTGTTGTCATGCCTTTCTGCAGGGTATGTAGTGTTATTAGACGTAAAAGAAAATCTAAACTGAAGAAACGAACTGATCCCAAAAGAAGTTAATTTTCGTAATACCTTCCGATGTGTCCTATACTAATAGCTAAAAGCAACGCGCAGTAGTTCCAACCAATAATACAGTTGATTATCTTACAGTCTCTACGCTGAAGACGTAACCATTTGCGTCATCCGTGAAACTATACCCTGCTCCCACTTTATCGTCTAAAAACAACAGCGAGTGATCTCGTAACCAAGGGGCAGGGTTTACTGAAAAGAAAAAATATATATCACGTCACTGTCTTATGAAATACGAATGGCATATATAAAATCATACTAACTCTTTAAAACACCACGTTCATCAACAGAGAAGGGTCCTATTTTCTCAAATACCCCCGACATACTGGACTGGCTACCGCTCAGCCAGATGATCAAGGGCGCGTCAGCTGTTGCTGCTTCCGATGGGAAATACCAGAAGAAAGTGTTAGAGCTGGTTTCGTTGACGGTCAGGAAGCCGGAATGACTCTTCCTGCCCATAAAAATGGTTGGGTCAACTTCCGTTAAGTTGCGTGCCAGCTCAGTCTGTTTATTCTTGATGTAAGCAGTCAGAAATAGCGCTTCCCCAATATCTGGAACTTCATCTTCGTCAAGAGTGTTATTGATGATATCGACGTCACCTTCAGTCTGGTCTAGTTTGTGTAAGTTCTGTTCGCGTTCCTTTGGTTTGTCAAGATCGGTAGAGATCGGTAGGTGATGAGTGAACCTCGTGACGAGGTCTCGTGTCGGTGCCGGCTGGTCAGTAGGTGACATATGGCCCGCGCCGCGGATCACCGCTTCAGTGAATCGGCCTCCAGTTTTGTGATATCTGATACAAACATAAAACGGAACACATTATAATAATCATACTTTCTATCACTGAAATGAATGTAGTGTATCTGACCTCTAAGGCTAAGGGAACCTACCCATACTAAGTGACCCGTTAAAACCATTATTGTTGGTATTGACCAAATGCCACGTGAGGGTTATTGCCTTTGATAGACCGTCTTATATTTGCGTAGGTAAGTACCTACCTTAGAACGAATGAAGAGAAATCATATTTTTTCTTACCCAGCTAGTTTACCGTCGTACCAGAAAGCTTCTCTAGTGGCGTTGGTGAACTCGTGAAGCCCACTCCATTTCCAAGTGCGGAAGTTCTGTGAAGTCACTTTGCATGGCAACATCGTGTCTAGGTGGCCACTGCGAACACCAAGAATTTTATCACCTATCGTCTTATTTTTAAGACCTCAAGCCGAGGCGGAGATGGTGGGACGATCTCGGTAAGTTTCTGCCAGGGTGGGTGGACTTGTGGTTGCAACACGGGGAGGTCTTTGCCCAGCAGTGGGAAACTTAACGGCTACTTACTTAATTGCTCGTAAATAAATAGGTACATGCTATATTAAACTCACCAAAAAAACAATACTCTGTAATGTTCCAGCAAGGTCTCGCATTTCCATTTGGCACTACTCAAGAATTCTGGCGCGAGTTCTACGTTTGCCGTGAAATTTATGAAAGAAAAGCCGATATCGCCCACATGAATTGCTTCTCTCACTTCAGTCTTCTTGAATAGTGTGGGTAAAGCACCCATGGACAACGATTGGTCTTTGAGGAAATTGTAAGCGTGCTGCTGACCCGTTGTCATGAGTATTAAACTCACGATATTATTCCATTGCTGCAAATATTCAAAATAACATATAAACACGGACCAGGATAGCTAGATGGCAAGGATTACATATTAGTAGTAAGAAAGTAAAGTAAATGTAGCCCATTATGTCCCCACCGAAGGGCACAGGCCTTTACCCGAATACGAGTAAGAGCCCGTGCGCACTAGCGATTTTAAGTTGGCCGATAGTTTGATCAGTATATAGAGTCATAAATCTGCAAGTGCGCGCGCTGCCATATAACTATACTGATCGTCTGACCGATCAAACTATCGGCCAACTTGAAATCGCTAGTGCGCACAAGCTCTAAGATTGAGCCATACTCCACCACGCTGGATCAGTGTGGGTTGGTGGAGGAGTTTACGACTACTTCATACTCAACTTCATGCTACCAAACCCTACACCTACAGTTTAAAGTATCATCCGAAACACGAAACGTCAGATATTTATCTCATTGGTACATGGTCAGCACTGGGATTCGAACCTGAATCTTCTGCGTGAGAAGCAAGCGTGAAACCCACTAGACCACGGAGCACGGAGCGAAGTAAGAAAGTAGGTAGGTACTCGGAAAAAAAAACTAATAGTACGTAGAGTTACCTAGGTAGAGCTCGTCTAAGCTGAAATGACGCGCCCCACTCCTTGGTTTTGTATGACAAGTAAATACAAAACCAAGGAGTGGGGCGCGTCATTTCAGCTTAGACGAGCACTTATATTCTCATAGTTATTTGTTGTGTCTGTGGTAAAATAGGCGGTTTGGGAATTGTCCACTATATAATTAGGCTCCCCGCATTAACGCGAAGGTCGACTTTAGTAGGGGCGGTCGGCTGCAGTTTCCCCAAAAACAATATCATGAATTACGACATTTCAAGTTTCAAGTTTACTTATTGCATTCCATAGTTATAAAGTAACAACATTATGGACCTTGTTCAGGCACAGCAATATGGTATTATAACCCGTATTAAATAATTTAACCCGTATTTCGTCGGGTAACTTACGTAGATAATAAGTGAGAGAGAGACGATCTAAAGGACTTACGCTTTTGGCGTTAACGCTACTGTTCGTGGCTATATTATTGTTAAATGCGTCCAACAACGGTTTTATTTGTGAAACCTGCTCCGGTACCAATAATCCAAAGTTAACGAACGCATCAGTGATCTGGGTCTGCTGCAGGAAGGTAGGGTCCACAATGGCGTTATCAAGAATTACACCCTGGGGAACAGAACAAACAGAGTTTGTTTACAACGTAATAAGTACAATTTTAATAAATTATTTTACAAATTGACCTAAATACAATTATAATTAAGTACTAATACAAAACTATAAACTAAACTACATAGAAAATGTCTCCGAGTTCACCGCCGCCGCCGTCGAGTGGCAGGGTGCCCAACATGCTGGCACCATTACCTCGCTGTATCGCCAAGCTAGTGCGCTGGCTGGGCAGCTCATTAGTAGGTGAGTATTTCCGGTTTCAAAATCATTTAGGGCCCGCCCGTAACTACGCACAGCTCAAAAATTCGCGGAAAAAATCACTAAATTGTATGCAGAAACTGCGGAAAAAAATCGCCGGTGCGGCTACTCCCATAGTATTGCATGTGTTACATAATTGCGAGAAAAAAGTCGCGCGTAAAAAAAATCGCTGTGCGTACGGGCCCATAGAACCCGACATTCCATTGTATATGTCGGCGGCCGATCGTAGAACTGGGCAATGTGCCCAAACGTGAAATATCATGTATATGTCGGCGGCCGATCGTAGAACTGGGCAATGTGCCCAAACGTGAAATATCATGTATATGTCGGCGGCCGATCGTAGAACTGGGCAATGTGCCCAAACGTGAAATATCATGTATATGTCGGCGGCCGATCGTAGAACTGGGCAATGTGCCCAAACGTGAAATATCATGAAACAATGAAATCTTCTAGGGTGCACAATGCGGTAGCTCAGCGAGCGCAGCGAAGCCCCCGAATAGTCTTCGTGTTCGTTTGACATGTATAACACAAAAAACATCACGTAGTGCTGAATAAAAATGCTTTTAAAAAGACATGTTTTCGTTAAAAACCGCCATATCATGATATGCCCAGTAACGGCTTGGCCATAATATTATGTAATATTCAGTATCTGTCGCCATATCATGAAATGACGAGGCACATCATGATGTGCCCAATTCTACGATCGGCCGCCGACATTACAATACAAAGTGTTCCTCAAGCTTTTTTTTGTAATGGCACCAATAATTATTGTAAATAAATAAATAAATTGCTCGTAAAGTAACAATCACCCCCTTCTAAGGCCGGGACTCCACCAAAGCGGAGATGTGGAATATTTGTATGCGAGATGGAAACAGCTCACATCTCCGCTTCCATCGCTTCATACAAATATTCCACATCTCCGCACATCTCCGCTTTGGTGGAGTCCCGGCCTGAGGCTCACTGAGCATCGATATCGGAATCCACGCCCAGTATGTTCTCGACCGCTACCATCCCGTCCCGACCGAGTCATTAACCGATCCGCGTCCCGGTGATGTGCCGAAGCCGCTTGATCCCAGGCAGACGCTTCGCTGCCGTACCGAGGTGATTACCTGCAGGTTGACTTGGAGGTCTGTCTTGTGGTTGTGCAGCTCCAGTGCCAGCGAGGGTGCGTACTTGCCGCCGTACGACTCGCCGGCGACGTACAGCGGCGCCGTACGCAGCTCAGGGAACACTCGCACCAGCTGCTCCACGCACGCGTACAGATGCATAGAGTACTAAAAACAAACAAATGTATAAAAAGGCCTCGACCCCAAGATTTTACCAACTTTAGAAGTAAGGTCGGGGGTCCATGGAAGGCCACTCTAACAAATAAAAAATTACCTATAATTATTCGTTTGTTTATTAGATAAATGAAACAAACTAAATCAAGTATGTAAGTAAGACTTTATTTTATTGACTATCCCATAAAACACTTTTTCAAATTAATATTCTTTATTGCACAGAAACTTAAAAAATACATTTATAAGAAATATACGCAAAGGCGAGCTTATCTCTAAAGAGAGATTTCTACCAGCAAACCTAGCCAGGACAGGAATGTGGATGCATGAGGACAGTCCCAGTGCGCAATAAAACACAGACACACACACTTTTTATTATTGCACAGATTATAAATTATCAGTAGTTATTAATGTTAAGTTTTTTAAACCTCTTCCAAACGGCCTTGCTAGGAACTCGGCTCCTAACAAGTCTGATATAATAAATCCGTCGTTTAACTGAAAGCTAACGCAGTGACAACTAAAATATCTGTTTATCCATGAACTATATAAAATGGTCTTTCTGTGTCCTTGAGTTCGATGGATATTATCTAGTGTCAGTGGAAGGAATTTGTTATCACATGGCAATAACCAGGACTTTTTGACAATTAGCCTTATTAGGATCATGGCCTTCCATGAAACTTATCTATATAATTTAGCTGCCCAAGCTTCGGTAAATAAATTATCTTGGGTACCAATGGTAACTAATCGCACGATCCTGATCGATGACTAGTAAATACGTATAGAAGACGTATCTATGAGTAAAAAAATTGGCTTACTGTCTCCATGTCTGTAGCGAACCCTCGGTCGTCGTCGGTGAAGCTGAACCCGGAACCCACCGGGTTGTCGATGAACACCAACGAGTGGTTCTGTAGCCATGTGAACGGACTCTCTGAAATAAACGTACTAAGGTGCAAAAGAAATAGGGAATATGAGGTCTAAAACATATCCAAGAAAGGAAATGACGTGCTCTCGAAAAAGGAACACACAAGGAGACAAGATGCAAAACGCTATTATCGTTCGCACGAAATGCTAAGAATATGATGCGATTTGACAATTAGTCACGCTACGCTAGCGTCACCAACTATCAAATCGCATACATTTTGAGTTTTCGTTTCGTTTCGTTTTAGTAGAGCGTTATTAACTTAGGCCTACTGAGGTCAACTAACATTGCCAATATAAAAATCGATGGTCCTCAACACTTATTGAACGTATCTGTTACAAAGTTACAAACAACTGGATGTACACTTACTTTTTAATTCAACATCATCACCTTTCTCCTCTAAATAAAAAGGGCCATTTTCCGTAAAAAGTCCAACCGTACTGGAAACACCCGGTCCTCCTTGCAGCCAAATGATCCAGGGTGTCTTATCAACGGGTTTGCCCTCAACCGGGAAATACCAGAAAAAGGTGTTGGAGTTGTAGGTCTCGTTGACGGTGAAGAAGCCGGCATGACTCTTCACCCCGAGGAACACAGAGGGGTCGACTTGCGAAGCGGTCCTTGCCTCTTCTAACCGACCTTCTTTTATAAACGGAGTCAGCAAAAGAGCAACATTGGCTTGCCTTGTATCTTCAGTCACTGTGTCATCGTCGCCAATTTCGTTGGCTTCAGTAATATTGAGTGCCACATTGGGTTTCTTTACTTTAATATCGTCAATGTCTATTTCGTTATCTGATACACTGTGAACCTCGTCTAGCTTGACTGCCACTCTTCCGTGAACACTGGAAATCACACGAATATTTTTGTACTGCAAAACTTGGCATGAATTAATTTAAAATAGTCATCAACCTTCATTAACCTACCTACTGATAGTTAAAACAAATAAAAGCCACCCAATCATTTTATAACACTATCCTAAAACTCTACTAGACACTCCACATATTGTAGTAAACTGAGATGTTTAATTACTTAATATCGCTACTATTATGGTAGATCTTGGTGTATTTTTTCATCTTATCATCACAGTCTTGAACTATTTGACCCGTAAGTTAGATTAGCGAGAAATCGTGTTACGTTTTGGAAATGTGAACTTGTTCGAAACTCCAAAACTAGCAGACGGATCAGATGTTTCAACAGGAACTAGCCCATCGCCTCAACAGATAAGATACTAGCTTTCTCTTGCTATTTTACTAACTTCACATGTAACTTACGATGTAGATAAAAATCATGTCATGTTTATAATCGGGTGGTTGGTAATGGCAGCCCACCAGTTGATCGACTTACTGACTCTGTCTGTAAACATACGTTCACGTAATTCACGTTCAGTCTGGGCTCACCCTTGTAGGAGAATACCTGTGATCGCTGCCAATAGTAGAAGAAAATTACGGTGACTAACCCTGAGTTTCACGAAACCAATTTTTAATTTAAGGACGGGCCCTAGGCAATCAGAACTTAGAATTTCATCCTTAACTTATTTTTAGGGGAAATTAAATATAAAAAGGTTAAAGCCAAGCTACGCAAGTCTAACAGAGGAACTTACTGTGCTATTTTTTTATAATGATTAGATAAATATCAAGAACACAAATTCAGATGCGGTGCGAAATTGTAAAATAAAACATTGTGAGAACACTGCTTACCCTTCATACGTTTATGGGAAAGTGAAGTCACGTTGACACTCGTGAGACAAGCTAGTGAAAAAACGCAGCAACAATACTCATCATTCCGAGAGATTTGTGTTTTGCTAAAGGCTGTTTTTGCCTAGGGCGCCGTCTTAAGCAACTGAAACAAATGACTATCCTATAAGTTCTTGCGATTAAATTGTGACAAATTTTTCAAAATAGTTTCGTGAAACTTTTTTTTTTTTTTTACTTAAACTCAATTACTGACCCGTAGGCCACAAAATAAAAATATTTGACAGTAAAATTAGTTAAAATTTACCCTCACAATAGAAAGTTTCAGACGTGAGGTGTCATCTGATGCTTAGTATTCAAATAAAGTGTCTGCTTCTGAAAGCCGGAGGGTAAACTGTAAGTACCTAAGTAACCACCCCTTCATGTACAGCACTTGACGAGTTTACTTCCCTTGCCTTTTGAGCATGTTTATTTTACTTACACATAAGTTAACAGAGCATCACATGCCTTTTATTGTGCCCAATTTTAGTTTCAATAGGTACTCCATTTTGCGTGTCAGGGGGCTAGCTTAGCCCATCGCCGCAGCTCCATAGCTCCATATTAGCCCATCTAATGCAGGTTTCCACGCACGATGTTTTTCATCACCGTTTACCGTCCTCTCAACTTTTAATTTTATTAATCGACCAAGTACCAGAGTACTATAACAGAAAGATGTACCTCTACTGCTTTGCTTACCCTTCATCAGTTTCTGAAAGAATGAAGAAATCTAAGGTAAGCACGTGATTGGTTTAACAATGGTTTGACCAGTTGTCAACGCTAAAGGTGCGAACGCACTAGGCGGAACTGCTCTGCAGCGGAACTGCGCGACACGGCGCGTCATTATTTTGGTAGACCGCACTTGAACGACAGCGGCGCGACAGTTTCGCCCGTCATTCAAACAAAGAACGAAAGAGATAGAAAGAGGAGAGTGGGGCGGGGGGCGCGAACTTTGCCGCGCAGTTCCGCTGCAATGCAGTTCCGTTGCCGCGTAGTGCGGTTTGCTCCATATGTTTGCCTCGAAAGAATATTTTTCCGCGTGTCGTGTCACGCAGTTCCGCTGCAGTGCAGTTCCGCCTAGTGCGGTTGCACCTTTATTTTCGTCTCGGGAACAGGGAGTCAAACACTTTCGTCACCCGTCATACTTTCTTCCTTGAATGGATAGGTACGTTTTGGTCCGATAAATTGATCGTAATTACTTACAAGGGCATAGGAAAAGATGTTCACATTTGAAAAAGTCACATTTGTTTAGGTCAATAACATCAATTTTAAGCCAGCCATTACTCAAGTTCTCCTACGTTTCCCCATTTGATCTTTGATATTTACAGAACCTTTACTTGTCACAAAAAGTTACGGTTCATTGTTAACCGTAATTTCATTATTTTTGGCTGTAAAAGCAGCGAAATCACTGGCTTGCGTGATCGGGGATCGGGTAACTTGATTCAGTATTACCCTGAAATCCTGATTCAGCTTGCCAGTCTTTCTAATGTTAATTTGGTATGCTCTGTCTCTTTCGCCCATACGCGAAATTAGCGAGAGGATAATACAATGTCGAGCTAGGGCAGGCGTCGGAACAGTAGGCGGGGGGCTAACTTTTGCGGTAATTCTTGTCGTGCACGAGGGAAAACAAATCTTTTTATTTTTTTACAAGGGTCGATAATATCATGTATAATTGCGATATGCATTACCATGATAGGGATATGCACGACCCTTGGTTAAATACAGTACCTAAGTCCTAAGTAGAGCTCGTCTAAGCTGAAATGACGCGCCCCACTCCATGGTTTTGTATTTACTTGTCATACAAAACCAAGGAGTGAGGCGCGTCATTTCAGCTTAGACGAGCTCTAATGTTCTTAGGAAATAATTGAAACAAAAAGTAAAACTTGAAAAAGCGACTTCCACAAACCTTTTTAATTCTGTAACTCCCTATCCCCCCCCCCCCCCTTGGGGATTTAATTTCGTCAAATCCCATCTCAGTGCTAACTGCTACCCTACGCTACATAAGGAACCCCTGTACAAAGTTTCATGGCTCTAGCTAGGTCCACCGGTTTAGACTATGCGTTGCCCGTCAGCATTGCATTTTGAGCAGTTCTGATGGCCATGTGTGGTCTACATCATCAACTCCGCATCACAATATTATGCTTACCATGAGTAAATGCACGAGTGATTACGAAAAACGAAAAAATCACTACAGGCCTGCTGTAATATTTGAAGAGTTCCCTCGATTTCTCCAGGATCCCATCATCAGATCCTGACCTGGTGCCAATGGGACCAATTGGAAGGTAAACCCTTTCAAACAAAAAAATAATTTCCAAATCGGTCCATCCGTCTAGGCGTAATCGGTGTACATACATAAAAAAACCGACTAATTCTAAACCTCCTCCTTTTGTGAAGTCGGTTAAAAAAACATCTTATTTCTTATTTTATTTATTTATTATATTTCCGGGGCTTTCCTGATCCAAAGAATCTCACTCGCCGTGCAGCGCGGTACGCTGCCAGTGTAATGGGCACATTTGGGCCGGGAGATTCTTGGGCGGTTTGTTTGATAAATAATTAATTACTTACTTAGTATTTATTGTCTTACGTGTTTAATTTTTATATGACAAGGCTTTCGTGGATATTATTGACTTTATTATTATTAATTTGATTTGTAATAAATAATTCATCGTATACATTATGTAATGTAATAAATTGTAATCATTATCAATACATAAATAACCGGCCAAGTGCGAGTCGGACTCGCGCACGAAGGGTTCCGTACCATTATATGTATAAAAAAACGCAAAAAAATCACGTTAGTTGTATGGGAGCCACCCTTAATATTAAATTTCTTTTGTTTTTTAGTATTGTTTGTTATAGCGGCAACAGAAATACATCATTTGTGAAAATTTCAACTGTCTAGCTACCACGGTTCATGAGATACAGCCTGGTGACAGACAGACGGACGGACGGACAGCGAAGTCTCAGTAATAGGGTCCCGTTTGGCACCCTTCGGGTACGGAACCCTAAAAACTACAATAATGTTCAATCTTATTTCATGAGCGAAAAGGCGGACGGTGATTGCGGTTGGCAGTTTGGTGTCCAATAATAAATAAATGAGTTAAATAAAACACACCTCCTTACTAATAAATAAATCTGTTTAGCACTAAGTATCCTACTAAGTATACTACGCCATCCATATACACCCTGCACAACTGAGTATATATTAGTAAGGTAATGGAAAGGGGGCAGTTGCATAGGGGTGTGTTGTGTGGCCTTAGATAGCGTATTGCATGTAGTCTAGGCAGCTGTTAGTTTGTTTAGGATAGGTACCTACTATTAAAATGTTCAATATGGCAGTGTGCTTAATTAAGTCACGGGGACTGCATTATGCCTCAAAGCCATGCGATGTTCGTCTTGGCCGGGTTCGGTCTTGCATGAATAATTTTCATCATAATGAGCACAATACACCGCAACTGAAATAATGGTACATCTATCATTCTGAAGTGAAGACAGACACTACTGGTACACAGGTACACTTAATTTGAGTTTGAAGTTTTTTTCCTAATCCGTTGTTTTGTTACAGTAGGTAGGTAGTTAGGCGACTCTCCTTTACTTTCAGTATTCAGTATACAGGGTTTAACAGAAAGGTGTAGTCATATTTAAGGGGGTTGTTAGGGACATCATTGTGAGCACTTTCACTATGAAACCGATTTGTTCAGAGCAACTTAATTTTTTACCGAATGGGAAAAGGTGTGGTGTTATATATTTTTAGGGTTCCGTACCTGAGGGGTGCCAAACGGGACCCTATTACTGAGACTTTGCTGTCCGTGTGTCTCTCTGTTGTCTGTCACCAAGCTGTATCTCATGAACCGTGGTAGCTAGACAGTTGAAATTTTCACAGATGATGTATTTCTGTAGCCGCTATAACAACAAAATACTAAAAAACAAAATAAATTAATATTGAGAGGGGCTCCCATACATCTAACGTGATTTTTTTGCGGTTTTTAGGGTTCCGTAGAGAAACAAGGATAGTTTCGTCAAGTCTGTCTGTCCGTCCGTCCGTATGTCACAGCAACTTTATTCCAAAACTATTAGGACTACACAGTTGAAGCTTGGTACGTAGATGTATTCTATGAACCTCTTTACGATTTTTATACAAAAACTGAAAAAAATAAAAATTTAAAGGGGGCTCCCCATACATGAAACTGAAACCAAAAATATTTTTTTCATCCAACCTACATGTGTGGGGTGTCTATAGATAGGTCCTCAAAAATGAAGTGGAGGTTCTTAAAACCATTTTTCCTCAAAGTCAATCTTTAAAGAGACAGACCCATCCAAAGTGGAAAAAATTGTGTCCCCCCCCCCCTCTAACTTTTAAAGTAAGAGAGTGATAAATCTATAAAAAATATATGCTGTTTATCTCAAAGCTTATTTCGATCAAAATTGATTTGAACAAAATATAATAAACAGTTTTAATGATATAAAACATTTATTAAAACCGCAAAGATAATTTTGTCATTCATACAAACACTATGAAAAACAAAGTTACAACACAAACATCCAGTCTTATAATTACTTGCTACTACGGAACCCTTCATGGGCGAGTCCGACTCGCACTTGGCCACTTTTTTTATAGATAATGTTACGGAACCCTTCGTGCGCGAGCATACCCGCACTTGGCCGGTTTTTCTCTCTCGTTCCACGAATGAGCCTCACGGAACTCATGAGTGTCGAATAAAAAATTTGCTGATTCATGATCCCGATGTATCTAATATCCTACCTATTTCTTATACCGAACAAAGGATCATGTGACAATTGTGGCTTACCTTTACCTCGTCGTGAACTTTGTAAGGTTCATACTATATACCGGATTTACCTCAAATGAATATCTAGATTGTAGCTAAACTAGAACGGAAACTTTTACTTGCCTTTATGTTGGGTATCTAGGTACCATTACAGAAATAGTTAGATTTATTACAGTTGAACCATTAATTCTGATCAGAATTTGCCGATAACCGAGAATAAGCGACCTTAAATGCTCGTAAGTTATTTATGTAGAGGTACTAGCAATAGCCTTGGGCACCCTTGGGTACAACCAGAGTTATGTTGGTTATGTTGTGACCTGGAGGTAGAATTAGCATCATACAAGAAACTCCTTCGTCCTATTGTATATTATCTTACCATCATCATGACATCGCATTTCTTAAAATATAGACTGATTTAATATTCAGATTTTATGCACGTGATTGTTCTTATAAAGCAGTTTTCGAACTGATGAATACGTTACAGTATCCTGTTGTTCTACTTTTAGACTCGTGCGGAGAGAAAAAATAACCGGCCAAGTGCGAGTCGGACTCGCGCACGAAGGGTTCCGTACTATTATCTATAAAAACCCCAAAAAAAAAAAACGTTAGTAGTATGGGAGCCCCCCTTAATATTAAATTTCTTTTGTTTTGTATTTGTTGTTATAGCGGCAACAGAAATACATCATCTGTGAAAATTTCAACTGTCTAGCTACCACGGGTCATGAGATACAGCCTGGTGACAGACAGACAGACAGACGGACAGCGAAGTATCAGTAATAGGGTCCCGTTTGGCACCCTTCGGGTACGGAACCCTAAAAATACTTAGGAGTTGGATCCGAATGGTCCAAAAATTAATTGTACCAAATGATGACTCATTCCAGATAACTAAATCAGCATGGGCCGTGGCAAGGATCCTGAACAGCCTACCAGCAACCCATTAGAAGCCAAGAAACATCGGGATGAGTCGAACGGACACTTCAAGAACAGAAACTATGATAGAGCACTAAATTCTTTGGATAAGGTAGGTTAAGTTAAACATAGGAAACACATTTTATTTTTAGTATAGATTACGTACCCAAGGGCTCAAAATAATTGTAATGCAAGATGAGGCAAGTAGTGTCGCGTTGCAATTAAAAAGGAAAACGCCATCCAAAGTTTCAGGCAAAAAATATCCAGAAAGGCCACAGCCGTTTCCTAAACGTATCATCCACTGTGTGGCGAGAGGGCCAGAAAACACACGTGGTCGTCATGACGACGACAGCCAAGGCGTCGATATCCGCACCTCCGTCCATCCCACTCCACTTACGTAACACATAATCGACGCTGCAGTGAAAATCTAAACCAAAACCATGGAAAGTGTTGAAAACGCGAAGGCCCAAGCCAGGTCCATATTCGGAGTGACCAAAGACGCGGAGTACTTGCAAAGTTATGTGCGCGTCGGCAACGGAGATGACGAGGAGGAGCCTGCAGCTCCCAAGGCCTCGATCAGCAAGCGAGGGCCTCCTACAGTGGAGAAGGTCCTCGAAGACCCGCAGGTAGAAGAGTCCAAGGAGAGAAAGAATTCCAAACCGCATAAGAAATCAAGACGCAAGCAGAAGAAGGAGAGACGCCATCGGGAAGAGGAGCTGTATACGGACAAGGACAGGGCTGCGGCGGTGGTGATCGGCACCAGGGACATCAAGCAGTCTCTGAGCATGAAGGACAAGGCTGACAAGAACAGTGCGCTGCAGCTGCCGGCGGAGGCTGATTCTGGCACTCTGCTGGGGCTGGCGCGGGCGGAGATGATGCGGGAGAGATTCCGCATAGCTCTCACTTTCGTTGATAAGGTTATTTTCTATAGGGCGTAACAATTTTTAATGTTGCTTGGGGTTTTATTTTGGACGCCTGTCACTAACGGACCGATTTGATAATCGTTCTCCCTGCGCCGATAGGGGGCTTTAAGTAAGGCAGAAATTGGAGATTTGAATGACTGGCTGAAAGTGGGCTCAATTGTGCCTCTGCCACGCCCTAAGAGAACTGACAGGAACAAGACGACACTCAATCAATCAACCATATCCTCCGTGTCCCCAGGCCATCGAGCTAGCCCCGGAAGAGAAGGCCGCGTACATCGCCCGCAGCAAGTGCTACCTACTTCTCGGCGAGCCCAAGGCCGCGTTGGCAGACGCCGAGGTCGCCCTGCAGTTAGACCCGCACCACGTACAAGCATTACTTCACAAGGCCGAGGCACTTTACTACTGCGGAGAGTTCGAGATGAGTCTGGTCTACTACCACAGGTAATCAACACTTTTTCGATGGTCGATCGAGGGAGGACTGCAAAAAGTCCACTCCGCTGACGAAGAGGCTATCAAATGGCTGCTCAAACTGCCACCTTTATGAGTTGTGACGTTGACGACAGCGACCAAACGCTAAATAAATAAATAAACACTTTTTCAAAGAGATCTAATATTCTGAGTGTTCTTAAAGTTCTCTTTGACAGGGGGCTGCGGACTAGGCCTGATCTGTACGCGTTCAGGCTTGGGGTGCAAAAGGCGCAGGTGAGTGAGAGTGAAGCATTTATTTTACATAGGTACTAAAGTAAAAACCCCTCCACCAACCCACACTGAGCCAGCGTGGTGGAGTATGGCTCAATCTCACTCGGATCCGGGTAAAGGCCTGTACCCCTCGGTGGGGACATTATGGGCTAAATTTACATTTACTAGGTACTAAAGTACCGCTTAATTGTCATATTGTACTGGCGCAGGCAGTTCCCGAGCAGACTTGAGTGCACGTGAAACTTTAATTTAAATAATTGAAACATAACTCTCATCCATTTGTCCTCCCATCGCCAGGAAGCGATAGAAAACACA
Source organism: Argyresthia albistria (assembly GCA_963457715.1). Taxonomy (NCBI): domain Eukaryota; kingdom Metazoa; phylum Arthropoda; class Insecta; order Lepidoptera; family Argyresthiidae; genus Argyresthia; species Argyresthia albistria. The sequence goes on from OY735255.1 coordinate 2,840,954, forward strand.
ATCGGCACCGTCAAGCCAGTCAAGAAGACTGCCAAGCGCGCACCCACTAAGGCGGCTCGTCCCGTGCTGGGGCAGCTCATGTCAGACAAGGTATTCATATTAGATACTACATAGCGAGCGTCACGCCTTTTCCCATACGGGTGAGAGCGGCAGTTGCGCCTCAGTTAGTACTTCATTCTGCCTGACGGGGGCTGGGCCATTGCCGCATGAAGATATGAAGGTTTTCTTACGGTGTTTGCCATCATCATTAGATCGTCCATGCCAAATTACTGTTTCGAGAAATCCCGATAAACGCTGTTGAATAGGTAGTCACTTCGACCAGAGACTATATATCCAATTGACTGCGCCTGCGGGGGAATGCGACTCGCCAAACGTTAGTTGTATTCAACGTACGCAACCTATGTACGATGACGGGTCGCCAGACAGTTTCGCAGCGGCTGACCAATCACAGCTCTCTTACCTCGTCCCCCGCCGCCGCCCGTAAATTGGTGAGTTGTGTTTCATAGGAAAATGTATCTATGCGCTCTCCACTGGATAAGTGCTCCCTGACTTTGACCAATTTGGCTAGCTATATTAGAAGGTAAGGGTTGATACAATAATATCTGCTATTGTGGATAATGGCTGGTTATTTCCAAAATACAAACTATCCAGATTACTTTAATGTTTTCTATCTTTCCAGGTGTACCTGGAGAATCTGTTGCGTCACCCTGACCTGGCGCTGGCGGACCGGAAGAACGACGAGGTCACGAAACAGGCTGAGGAGGCCTTGAGGTTCCTCGAGAATCGCGAGGAGTTCTGGAGGCAGCAGCAGACTGCCAAGCGGCACTGAGCTCACATCGTGTGTTGATGATGACATGAGTAGGAACGCTCACTGGCCACCGGCAGGGGATGGGACCTGATGTGTCGTTGCTGGCAAGATTGTCATGTAATGCATGGGGGCAATATTACCCCATATAACTATTATATTTCCACAAATGGCAATATTGCCGGCAACGGCACATCAGTAATTCAACCTCTATTGTGACTATTTTATCCAATCGTACGTAGAAACTATAATTGAAACAAAAAGTAAACTTTAGAAAAAACCGACTTCCACAAACCCTATTTGATTAGATTGAGTTTAATAAACTGTAACCCCTTCCCCCCTCACCCCCTGGCAGTGTCGCCAAAAACGACAATTCAAATAATATTCACAGCCGCTAGTTCCATCCTCTTTGACCGCTACCCACCACACCAACTAACTACTAGTGGTTAATTTTGAACTTGCTATATTTTGCTATGATAAATCTGCTGTCAAAATAGGTTTAAAACTATTCACATCACATGAGTTCTCATGACATGACATTTTACGGTTCTCATCCCGAGTTTCACGAAACATTAATTTATGCAAATGCAAATGAAATAAATGACTATCTGATAAGATTCTCGAGATTAAATTAGTTAAGTGACAACTTAAATTTCAAATGTTTCGTGAAACTCAGGGTAGGTAATGGAAACGGATCAAAAAGTTGATTGATTTTAGTAATTAAGTTGAGACATGGTTCTATACTCTACTACTGTTCCTTACCTTTGTTAAACATAGTATCAACAAATAAAAGAGGTACATATTAATAAAGAAATAACATTTTATTTTGTTCCGACGGCTTCATGATCTCATCAATGCAACAATATTTTTGAAATCTCTTTAAATCGACGTGCGAGCGTTTACAATTAAAATGTGATTCACCAAGTATAGAATCAAAGTGAGAATTGTCCCGAATAAAATTTTACATAATTTAATTTTCATTTATGTAAGTACATCATATTGTTCAGCTACCCAAATTACGACCACTTCATTGTATGAACCTATGCGTTATCTCTAGGTTCGGTATCGTCGGCGGCGTCACACTTCGTTATGCGTTATTCGTTATGCGGCTATACGCTGTATTCGCCCAGGGGCCCGATGCTGCTCTGAGAAACGCACTTATGTTGGAACGCTACGCTTGCAATCTATTTGCGATTCTTTAGGAGCATACCAAATGACGCCATTTTGGGTGTTTTAGAAGCGGTAGCGTTCCAATATAAGTGCGTTTCTCAGAGCAGCATCGGGCCCCAGATATTCGTTATGTGAACACCAATAATATGAACAAAATATAAATTGTCCTTGAACTCACAGAATCCTAACTCAAGCGATAAGTAGGTTCCAGGTAATACTGTGTGCTTGATAAAAATACATATTCGAGAATTTATGAATAAAATATGGTAATTTACCTAAATAAAACTGGGGCCGACACAGAGATCACTGCGATAAGAATTTAAATTTAATGCATGATCAGATTAGCGAACGGTTCTTCCTATTCGTTCTTATTTAAGTAATAAAGATCAATTCAGTAAAAATAAACGGATTAAAGAATCCTTAGACTGTTTAAATAAAATTAAACAATAAGATTTAAACTAAAGCAGCTCCTACTTCGAATCTTATAGAAATGAGGAAAGTCTCTTAAATATACTTATTACTCGGCTATATTTACACATCAGATATCTATGTTCTTTAGTCACATTTCATAATACACTTACAGCCTGACCGACACGACGCGCCAGACACGGCAGGGCGGGATAAGTCCCTGCGACGCCGCACCGTATCGTGTGGACCGACCCTCACTCTCTCACTGCTACATACACCCGAATTCTCAGCTAATCCTTCGGAAATCGCCGGTGAAATCTGGCGCCTTAACTTCGGTTATTAATGGCGACGGCATGACAGCTTTAGCAGCCCGTTAACTTTAGGTACCTAGCTTTTCAGAATTCGGAAATCAGACATTGAATAAAATACCTCTGACATTACAGTAGAAGGCTCTCATCTTAGGAACGCGCTTAAACCTATCTACCTATCACACTACAAGTGATTCAAATTCGCTTGTCGCGTTAAAATAAGCTTTATCTCATTCATTATAGCGTATTAAATAGAACACATTTATCCAGTACATTTCATAAATGCTCACCACAGATTCAAAATCAAATCACGAACATTCTCACAGTTCGTAACCTAAAGAAGTAACCTCTTTAACTGAAGACAACAGTCAGTTACCTCCATATTCGCAAACTTAAACATGCCCTTCTGGTAAGACAAAATTCATCAGCTCTATCCACAATGAAATTACAGAGTATTCGAAAATGTCCCAAATTACCTACAGAAAAGCATTGTACTGCCGTTCTTCGACTTAACCAAGGTACTGCCATGACATACTAGAATACCAATGGGAAGTGGCAGTAGGCCAGAGACTATATATCCAATTGACTGCGCCTGCGGGGGAATGCGGCTCGCCAAACATTAGTTGTATTCAACGTACGCAACCTATGTACGATGACGGGCCGCCAGACAGTTTCGCAGCGGCTGACCAATCACAGCTCTCTTACCTCGTCCCCCGCCGCCCGTAAATTGGTGAGTTGTGTTTCAAAGGAAAATGTTTCTATGCGCTCCCCACTGGATAAGTGCTCCCTGCAGTAGACCGATAAACACGCACACAATGAAATCAATTTGTCAGAATAACGCGTGGGTTTTGTAAGCGAATACAGGACTGCGACAATGTTCCACGTTTACGCGTCAACCTCCTCAGCCGGCCGCTTGTAGACGGGCCCAAACTTGGCCATGTACTTCTTGACGAACTCCTTGGCCTTGGAGCGCACCGAGTCGGTGACCACCAGCTCGTCCACGCTGCGGCAGTGCTTCAGCTCCTTCAGCATCACGAAGTGCGTCAGCTGCGAGAAGACGCGACGTGTTAAAGAAACAAATAAACATGGCGTGGCATGGAAGATTTTTATTTATTTATTTATTTATCTATTAATATCTACCATTACAGGCATAGACCTAATGCGGTAAATACTTACATAATTACACGACTACTTATAATCTACTGAAAGTATAATATATTATCTTATCCTATCTTCCCTATACTATACCAAACAACAAATAGTGTTGTTCTTGTGAACTCAGACAGAGCAACCCCGAAAATATCAACCGACTCAGATATAATATTGAGAATCCCGATAGCCCGCGTGAGCGGCGCGTGCGTCAGCAAGTTAGTGCGCGCGCACGGCTCCAGCAGCAGCGGCGGCCGGCGGCGGCGCCCCACGTACCCGTCCGGCACACACAGGCTCACCTCGCCAAGCAACACGGGATTACACGTTCTCGCTACCAGCACCTTATACACATATGATACAAGGGCTACATCCCTTCTGACTCTGAGCTCATTGTAGCTTACCATACCCAATACAAATAATGTGGGATAATTTAAAGGATATAACGGATATACTCCGTACTGCCGTAGGTACAAATATCGCACAAACTTATTTTGTATCCGCTCCAACATGAGACGATATTTTGTTTCGTGTGGTGCCCAGATACGGCTTTTGGTGTAGTTTGAGTACGGCTTACGGCTGAGTGCCGGTGCTAGGAGGTGCCTACCTTGCGCGCGAGGTGCGTGAAGTCGCTCGTGTTGGTGATGCGGCCGAGCGCGGCGCCGCGGTGCCGGTGCTAGGAGGTGCCTACCTTGCGCGCGAGGTGCTTGAAGTCGCTCGTGTTGGTGATGCGGCCGAGCGCGGCGCCGCGGTGCCGGTGCTAGGAGGTGCCTACCTTGCGCGCGAGGTGCTTGAAGTCGCTCGTGTTGGTGATGCGGCCGAGCGCGGCGCCGCGGTGCCGGTGCTAGGAGGTGCCTACCTTGCGCGCGAGGTGCTTGAAGTCGCTCGTGTTGGTGATGCGGCCGAGCGCGGCGCCGCGGTGCCGGTGCTAGGAGGTGCCTACCTTGCGCGCGAGGTGCTTGAAGTCGCTCGTGTTGGTGATGCGGCCGAGCGCGGCGCCGCGGTGCCGGTGCTAGGAGGTGCCTACCTTGCGCGCGAGGTGCTTGAAGTCGCTCGTGTTGGTGATGCGGCCGAGCGCGGCGCCGCGGTGCCGGTGCTAGGAGGTGCCTACCTTGCGCGCGAGGTGCTTGAAGTCGCTCGTGTTGGTGATGCGGCCGAGCGCGGCGCCGCGGTGCCGGTGCTAGGAGGTGCCTACCTTGCGCGCGAGGTGCTTGAAGTCGCTCGTGTTGGTGATGCGGCCGAGCGCGGCGCCGCGGTGCCGGTGCTAGGAGGTGCCTACCTTGCGCGCGAGGTGCTTGAAGTCGCTCGTGTTGGTGATGCGGCCGAGCGCGGCGCCGCGGTGCCGGTGCTAGGAGGTGCCTACCTTGCGCGCGAGGTGCTTGAAGTCGCTCGTGTTGGTGATGCGGCCGAGCGCGGCGCCGCGGTGCCGGTGCTAGGAGGTGCCTACCTTGCGCGCGAGGTGCTTGAAGTCGCTCGTGTTGGTGATGCGGCCGAGCGCGGCGCCGCGGTGCCGGTGCTAGGAGGTGCCTACCTTGCGCGCGAGGTGCTTGAAGTCGCTCGTGTTGGTGATGCGGCCGAGCGCGGCGCCGCGGTGCCGGTGCTAGGAGGTGCCTACCTTGCGCGCGAGGTGCTTGAAGTCGCTCGTGTTGGTGATGCGGCCGAGCGCGGCGCCGCGGTGCCGGTGCTAGGAGGTGCCTACCTTGCGCGCGAGGTGCTTGAAGTCGCTCGTGTTGGTGATGCGGCCGAGCGCGGCGCCGCGGTGCCGGTGCTAGGAGGTGCCTACCTTGCGCGCGAGGTGCTTGAAGTCGCTCGTGTTGGTGATGCGGCCGAGCGCGGCGCCGCGGTGCCGGTGCTAGGAGGTGCCTACCTTGCGCGCGAGGTGCTTGAAGTCGCTCGTGTTGGTGATGCGGCCGAGCGCGGCGCCGCGGTGCCGGTGCTAGGAGGTGCCTACCTTGCGCGCGAGGTGCTTGAAGTCGCTCGTGTTGGTGATGCGACTGAGCGCGGCGCCGCGGTGCCGGTGCTAGGAGGTGCCCTACCTTGCGCGCGAGGTGCTTGAAGTCGCTCGTGTTGGTGATGCGGCCGAGCGCGGCGCCGCGGTGCCGGTGCTAGGAGGTGCCTACCTTGCGCGCGAGGTGCGTGAAGTCGCTCGTGTTGGTGATGCGGCCGAGCGCGGCGCCGCGGTGCCGGTGCTAGGAGGTGCCTACCTTGCGCGCGAGGTGCTTGAAGTCGCTCGTGTTGGTGATGCGGCCGAGCGCGGCGCCGCGGTGCCGGTGCTAGGAGGTGCCTACCTTGCGCGCGAGGTGCTTGAAGTCGCTCGTGTTGGTGATGCGGCCGAGCGCGGCGCCGCGGTGCCGGTGCTAGGAGGTGCCTACCTTGCGCGCGAGGTGCTTGAAGTCGCTCGTGTTGGTGATGCGGCCGAGCGCGGCGCCGCGGTGCCGGTGCTAGGAGGTGCCTACCTTGCGCGCGAGGTGCGTGAAGTCGCTCGTGTTGGTGATGCGGCCGAGCGCGGCGCCGCGGTGCCGGTGCTAGGAGGTGCCTACCTTGCGCGCGAGGTGCTTGAAGTCGCTCGTGTTGGTGATGCGGCCGAGCGCGGCGCCGCGGTGCCGGTGCTAGGAGGTGCCTACCTTGCGCGCGAGGTGCTTGAAGTCGCTCGTGTTGGTGATGCGGCCGAGCGCGGCGCCGCGGTGCCGGTGCTAGGAGGTGCCTACCTTGCGCGCGAGGTGCTTGAAGTCGCTCGTGTTGGTGATGCGGCCGAGCGCGGCGCCGCGGTGCCGGTGCTAGGAGGTGCCTACCTTGCGCGCGAGGTGCTTGAAGTCGCTCGTGTTGGTGATGCGGCCGAGCGCGGCGCCGCGGTGCCGGTGCTAGGAGGTGCCTACCTTGCGCGCGAGGTGCTTGAAGTCGCTCGTGTTGGTGATGCGGCCGAGCGCGGCGCCGCGGTGCCGGTACGGGTTCAGGTGGTGCACCATCACGCGCGCCATGCTGCTGCGGAACGACTCCTTGATTTTGCGGGAGAGCTCCTCTTGGTCCACCTCAGATATTGCCTCCTGGGAACAACCATTATCTCGTTGAGTAGCTGGATTTTTCCTCGCCTTAGCGCAAAAACTAAAGAGGACAGAGCGATGCGTCTATCGCCTTCCCATCTGTTTAGCTTCGAAATGGAATAGAGATTGTCTTTCAGTGTCGAACAATATTTTTTTATTTTATTTTTCTTATTCGGAAAACTTACACCTTATAATTGTTATTGGAATAAAAGGAGAGTGCTTATGTCTAAGCCAATTACAAGTTTTCGCCCATAGTTATACAAATGAATACTTGCTATATATAGGTTCTAGTAACTAAACTAGGGTGCACACTGTTTTAAATAAGTGATATACCTACCATATTACTTTAGTTACATTAAAAGAATAAAAATACAATATAAAACGTACAAGACAAATTGATAACGGAGCTGCCATGTTTAATTCAATATTACTGTTTCGAGTTATGCCTTTCGCCGAAGAATTGTTTGTTAATAAGGTTACGGAAAGTAGATGCCTTATCATGGTAAACATCAGTTTTCTGCATAGTTATCGTTGTATAATTTGCCTACTCTGAGCATGTATGCGTTTTGCCTGTAGTTAGTTCTAGTGTTTGGGATATTCAGTTTGAGATTAATTCTTCTCCTGGATCTAGTGGCCGGGACGACAATCCGCAGTTTGCTTAGTAGATCAGGAGCGTCTATGATACCCTGTGCTATGGCAGATAGGAATGTCAGGTCAGCTGAATCTCTACGGAGCTGAATATTGTAGGGACTACTTCATTCGGGCTCTCAGGTCAGTTTCAAGTGTTGTAAACACTGTAATGGCACAAATAGATTGGTACACAATAAACAAAGAACTGTTATCACGAGCACGTGCCGTTACCTCGTCGGGCGGCTCGGGCGGCTCGGGCTGCGCGGGCTCGGGCGCCTCCGCGGGCGGCTCCTCCACCTCCTCGCAGTCGGACTCGGAGTCGCTGTCCGTGTCCACCAGCTCCGTCAACTGTTCGACAAAGAACGAGATGCGAAGGTTATAGAGCGGAAAGGTCATGGCAAAAGAACTTTAATATTCTATGGTAATTTAGGACAAAACTGGCTTGCAGCGAGTGTGGGCGTGTTCAGGTTCACGTCGGACACCGATTAACCTTTATCGGGCTTAAACATGCGGGCCAATGGCACTGGTCCCACCGGCGACGAGTAACGAGTAGCGATTGGCGAGCAGCGAGGAGCGAGTGTGTAGTTCTGATAGTTTTGCCGCTCTGCTATGACACTGGTCCCACCGGCGACGAGCGAGCAGCGAGTAGCGAGTGAAGTTTTGTCGCTCAGCGAGTGCTCGCTAGCGACGGGCGATACACGCACCACTCGCTCAAGGGCGGCGGTGGGGCGGCGGCGAGGCGGGAGGGGGGGGGGCCCAGCCGAGCGAGCCATTCTTAGCGAGTATCGCCGAGCGAGTGTCGCCGAGCGAGTACCGCTGAGCGAGTTTTATCGTCGCCGCGATCAAAGAGGGAAGAGCGAGTCCTCGCCGGCAGTGTGAACAGCCAGCGATGAACTATAAATATATGTCTCTCTTTTTCCCACATTTGTATCTTCTATTAGTTTCTTGAGCGAGAAGATCGCCGATAGTCAATCGCTTTCTCGCCGTTAGTGGGACCACTGCCAATACCAAGCCACAACGTTGAATGTAGTACACAGTGCCTCTTATAGAAATAAATAAACAAACATTTATGCCGGCCGTCCACTACGAGCGGAACGGACTCCGTACGGACTGCATACAAGTGCTTCCACTGAGAAAGAGTTTTTTTGTATGCAGCCCGGTCAGCTCAGTTTGCTGGCTCCGCTTCAGCTCATTTCTCTTTTTTAGTGGAAGGCCGACATTATAGGCATATCGTATATAACATTGGTTTTGGTTCTGACCCCACACTAGGAGACCTTGTGTCGTGGGCGACTTTACACGCCGCCCTCGGTACAGTTGCTATTTGAGAGTTGTTCCGCGAAAAGGAACCTTATGTGATTGGAAACGCTTTTTCGTTTTTTTTTGTGAATTAAATTCCTTGGACTTTCCTCTTTAATTTGGTCCAAACAGATTATTTTTAAGTGGTATAGTTGTTTTTTGAAAAGTCTTTTAATGTCACTAGTCGGTCGTCAGAATAACCGCGAACAGACACGACTCCAAACTTTGAACTCAATTATCTCTGAATATTTTTTTTCCCATAAGGTCCCTTTTTGCGGAACCACTCACATTTGCTCTCCGTCCGCGCATACCTTGAGCTCTGCCTCCGGCGGCGCTCGCTTGCCGCCCCGCCGGCCGCTCCGCCGGCTGCTGCTGCGCACGCGCTGCAACAGCCGCTCCCTGCGCTTGCGCAGCCGCTCCTTCGTCTCCTTGTAGCGCTTCACCTCGAGCCGCCCCGCCTGCTTGTCCTCCTCGGTGCGGGGCTGAGGGGTGAGGGGGGACGACGACGTTGTAATA